>LQRL01047009.1:2752-22742 GCA_001703475.1 Hydroides elegans | reverse complement strand
GGTTTTTTTTTTTTTTTGGGGGGGGGGGGTCGGTGTGAACGCTGCTGCTATATATATATATTGTGAATATACATTTATTTATTTTTAAATATATACATGTATATGTTTATTTATATTTATCATAAAATATATAAGGTTAAGATGCCTTTCAATCTTATTATTTAATTAATGTAAAGTCTGAGGAAATGATCGATTATTTCTTGAATATCTTTCTTAAATTTGACATACCAGACCATTAGTTATGGTATGTGCAAGAAAAAAAAATGAAGTTCAACGGGTAAAATTGATTATTACAAAAACTACCAATTTACAAAGGCAAATGGTGCATTTCCTATTTATGATTATATCGAACCTTGTAAATTTCAATCGATGTGTTATTTCACTATCGATTTTTTTAATATTAACATTTCAGCAGCTCATTCAAAATATTCATATTTTCAGATTAGTTTATGTTAATCTCAAACTCTATGTGATTAAGCTTCCGGTGAACAGCTACTTATATGTAAAAAACGTCCTTATCCTTATAACCCATCCGCATTAACCATTTACTAGACACCTTGTCAGAAGTAATAAATATCAAAGTAATAAAGGCCATATACCATAAAGCAGTAAAACATGCATTGCATTAAGATTTATTCAGCGCTATTTACTTATGTATTCTGTCATTGCAGAGACAATATTTAGTATCAAATAGTAAAAAAAACCGCATTATATTGGATTAGGCGGGGACACCAAAATGTTAATTACGTGTAATTCCTTTGGATCTTAATATTGTAGGTAGCACACCATAACATCATTATCTAAGCAATACGGTTTTTAAATAACCGTTCAAAAAGAAGTTTTGACTTTGGTCTTTTTGGTTTTTCGTAGGAATATATTGAAAGCAATGCGCGTAAGGTATGCAAACATAAATTACAGTCTGGCTCCTACTTTTCCCCAAAAACAGTTAAAATCACTTCTAATTTGATAACTGACAGGTACTGAAACGTATAATTTGATACAAATAAACGAATAAACGAATTTGATACAAATACACGAATTTGATAATAATAAACGAATTTGATACTAATAAACGTAAAAATCGATACACATAAACGCAAATTTTGATGCGAAAAAATGGTTCTTACGATTAGCTTATTTAAGGTGGTTTTAACTTTAAATGGACCTATTTTCTGATAAATTTAACAACCTTAGCTCACCGAGAACTCTTGGTTACTCAAGCACATCGCACTCTGTACAAAGACATCCCGTCAAGCCATAATGATATTACACAGTCTACATTCGAAGCGAAAAAGACACTTTAAATGTTGAATTTATGAGTAATCCATTTATACATTGCGGCGTTCTATTAATGCTATGATGTGAAGTACATAATAAACCAAATGATGTCTTAATCATGTCTTCACAGGGGACACAAAACGACAGAAATAAAAAAAGCGCGCGCCCCCTTATTCTTGCATAATAAAACTATATGTCAGTTCAAATGCGCAAATCGGCGAACACAGATTGAAGGCCGCAAGGAATGCCTTATGGTTTCATCATTCAATGGCCATTTAGTGGCCTTTGGGATGGGCACGACATTATCCGTAGGGGTCATTCGTGTGAAGTAGCTACGAACCTACAATTTTATCATCGCGAAGGGCGTTAAAAATCAGTGTGCGACATCCTACAGACATATGTGATTAGCTTGATTATTGTTTAACTAACTTTGGTATAAAAGTCATATTTAGCGAATGAGAAGCGAACTATCATTTTATTTTTCGTTTCAAATCTGTGTATATCGCTTCTCATTCTGCAGGTTGCTTGGGACAGGATGCATGGTTGTCACACCGAATTCGCAACAGAGCTTGTAATTTTCATCCCTAAAATCGCCAGTGAACATTTAAAATCTGAATACTATCTTGTTGTTTTCATTTTTTTAGGTTGTTCTTATATCTATATTTTGTCAGGTTTTCTTAGATAGGTAATATTCAAACTTCAATTGCAATAATTATCAAAAACTTTGCAGTTTTATTGTCTAAAATGTGTGTCATAGCCTATCATTATTTAAAATTAACTAACATATCCAACATTCGGATTGATGCATGTACAAAAAAAAATATTTAAAATAAAAATAAAAAAACAAACTAAACAAAAATAAAAAATAAAACAACAAACAAGCTCTAGCTCCTTTAATGTATATCTAACAAAAACATATATGATAAATACAACATACCTGGACTACCGGTTGCAAGAGCTATGAATAAAACAGAAACACAGATCCACGGCATACTATCCATGTTGAAGAATGAAGTGCGCATAAATATCAATATACATTAATCCATTATCCTTATCGAAAGCGATATGTTCAAATAACTGTTAATTATCACTTGGTAAATTTCTCTTTAAATACACATACGATAAAAAATCTAAGGTGAAAAATGTAAAGTCCATAAATATTGTGTTCATATATTGATGAATCTTAGAGATCATCTTTCGATTCCTAATCCATTTTCTCTCCTGTCAATAAATGAATAAACCCGTCTTTAACCATGCTCAGAAAAGATTCACTCATCAATTTTTGCCATATATTTATGTCACTACAGTATGGGCATGTGATTTCAACGCATTTATCTATGTGACTCAACAGCGTGTTTATATTGAGAATCCTTTTATAGATCGACTATTTGAATGTCCTTCGCGCAATCTCTATCTATATGCACCTCGTTCTTCACCGTTTTTGTATCAGGGAGTTGCAAGTTATCGTTAAGTTTCAGTCCAGGGTAGTATGTCAGGCTAATCTATTAATTCAATATATTAATATTTTACTTTCGTTGTTTAAACGTGTTAATACTTCAACGAAATAAATTTCATATGTTTATATGTTTTTCGTATATGATGCTGAGAAATATAGTCTTTTACGATAAAGTATAATATCCCTTTTTATTAAAATCAAAATTTTTAATCCATAACCAAACACTGCTTATTCCCTTTAATCACTTTATTTCATTTCAATGGCTATCAATATTTCCCTAACTGGTTAAAGTTTATAGCAGTTAAAGGAACAAAATGCCATATAAAGCTGTTCTTGACTCTTAAATGATTCGCCGACAAACTAACTGGTACCCTCTCACAAGGCCGACCACCAAGTTTTCAATGCTGCGCTATACTGCTGGAAGGAAACTTAAATGTAGGCATAGTTAACAGGCGCGGAGAAAGCTAGTAAAATTGAGAGGAGGTATAGCGTATTTTTTGTGTTATTTCTCCAACTATTTATTATAAAATGCGTTGGCATGTATTAGCAAATCTTTGGTTATAATCAGCATTTTTTTCCTATTAATGTATTTTGTCTATGTTTAGAATGTGTATGTACTTCATTTCGAACATTAAGATAGTATCAAGACTGGTGCTAATGACAGGGTTTTCATGTTGTTCGTATATCATTTTATAAACTGACAACGTTGTAATTTCATGGTGTATTTTTATATGATGAAATGTCTTCGTTTTGTTTTGCTACACTGTTCATTATTATACTTATTACAGTTTCGCGTCATGGTCTCATTAATACATTCCAGGGTATCGTTGGAAAATTGCTGATATTTCCATTACCTCAAAAGTAATTACACATATCTTAACATACCAGACATAAATGAATTTTGCCAACTTAAATTCAATGATAGCAAAATTGATTGCGCGTAACGTTGATATCGCTATCTTTCAACGGAGAAAAATGGAGTAATTTTTAGGTATAAATAAAATTCCACAAAATATATGTACAGTGGCGCGCAGACTTAACTTCTCGATTTCTCTAACGTTTAGAGTTAGCGTTTAAGGGTTTGCAAGATAAGAAAATAGCGTTTAACGTTTAGCGTTTAACGTTTAGCGTTTAACGTTTAGCGTTTGATAAAAGGGCATATACGATATTAAGATAAGCACTCATAAGGATTTCCTTTATATACCATTCACACCTGTAGTGGCTATGGTTTAGCGTTTAACGTTTAGCGTTTAGCGTGTAACGTTTAGCGTTTTAGGGTTTAGCGTTTAGCGTTTGTGCGTTTAACGTTTAGCGTTTAGCGTTTGCCACAAGAAGTTAGGTGTGCGCGCGACTGTACCTTGGATGATAAAAAATGTATATTTAGACCTATATCGTGATTTAATATTGGCACTATTCAGTAAAGGTATTTCGGTAAAACAATTATCAGCTGATATATTTTTTTACATTTTTCTTGTATGGATGAATATGTTGATCCATGCACTTGTAAAATATATATATTCTTAATTATAGCCAAATCAGTAATTATTCTATTTTTACTTCTACATATCAATATGATAATCACTCATTATTTGATTACATTTTGTAACAGCTTCATTCTTGATATTTATCATTTATTGACTAAAACATTTACATTGTTTTAATCCCTCACCCTTTCAATCTCTCACTGTAATTCACGCATCTTTTTCCGTGTTCTTTCCCACAAGTTATACATTGAAATACAAGAAAAAGACTCTTATTAAAATAGCAAATGTAACCATGGCCTGATGCCTATTTTCGTTTTTAAGGTCCCCTTTAAATCTGTCCCTGCGTTAAGCCCGCGGTTTCGACTGGGAACCAAGTACTCGACTTGAGAAAACCAGTTGGCTTTTGCTTATATTTCATTTTTCTTAATTTTCGCACATATAAAGACATTGTTGGCTTTAAGCGTATGGAGAGTCGTTCAGAGGTTCTTAACATTACTTGCACTTCCTTCCGGAAATAGAACGGTTCAATGGCTCTCGATATATTATTGTCATTCGATTCATTGGTTTTGGTCGACTGTTTTAAAAGGTGATTTTCTACTTCTAGAATGGTATTCTAGTATAAGCTAGATTTTAATTTGATTTCAATTTCAACATTTCGATAACCGCTTAATCTTAAGTATGTGACCATATTAATCAATGTGTTTATTAATTAGTGCCTTAAGATTTGAGATCTTATTTCAATTCTATATTTCCGTAGGCGCTTGAGTATTCACATTTGAGTATACGATCGTATTTATCAAGATATTTCTTTTTATATACATTCATATCGATATAAAACATATTGTTTCGATTTTTTCTAGATAAGTGTTCTTATTTAAACATATATCCGTGATACATTAATAGAGAGCAACCTCAATGTTAATTGTTATTGAGACAGCTTGTGCCTTGTATATGGAAAAATGTATACGTCTTTTTGCTCTTTTACTGACGTTACGTCATCAAGACGTCTGCGTCCCTATATATCGATCACTTTTTCTCACTCCGAACGTTACGTTAATTAAAGTGTTATGACAGATTTCATTGAAATCCTTTTGATAGTATTTATAATATGTGTGCGTATGGAATCTCTTTATAAAAGGCTAAAATGTCAACTAACTCATTAAAAAAGCTGAGTTAATCGCACAATTTCCTGGCGTTAATGCGTTCTATGAAAGACGTCTGCGACCGCGAGAACACAGGAATTAAATTTCCTTCCGGGGCCGTACATGTATATGCAAAGTGCGCGTGACGGTTTTATGCTTCGTGACGACCTATTTATTTTTATTAATTCGAATTAAAAACAAAGCGTGTTAAAATGTGTTAATGTTTTTAATTGACCTATCTTTAAACATTCAAATTTATCTTCCTACAAGATATTTTAATAATAAAAATAATAATAAAAAAGCACTTAAAATCACATTAACATAAACATTAACATTATGATAAACGATTTCACAATTGTATTTTTAATATAACATAGAAATTGTGGTTTACAGAACTGGATAAGAGGTTCAATGATTAAAATAAAGGTGAGTTGCACCACTATAATGTGACCATAAATGACAGTTGATATATGCAGACTGTTTAAAAGGTAATATGGCATTATCACTTTAGTTTGAGGTATGGAATAAATGCCATTCAAAGTAATGCTGTACTCTATTATACTCACCGAGTTTTATTTCTCAACTTTATGAGATGGTCCCTAGTACTCGTGAAAATGCAGAGGTGTTTGTGATACAGTTTGTCTCTTCACCTCTTTCCACAAACTCAGCCAAAGATCCGTTTCTGTCACAGTTCATCTACGTTGTGTAGTACGTTAGACATCCGCATTGGGTTTTGTTGTCTCTTTATCATAATAACACGACGAATAACCTTATTAATATATGTGTATTTGTAGACCGGGGAGCATTTATGAATCCATTTGTGAATTAAAAACAAGCGGGAGTCGTGACGTGATACGAGGCATGAACCTCTTTTGATATGCGACCTCACTTTGGAACTAGGCTAAATAGAAGTGATAGAAATCTACATATTGAGTTGAGGCGGCGTCTTTTAATACAAAACGAGCGTATTTGTTATGCTTTCTATAATGAATACAGGAAAGAAACGTGGTTTGTTTTGATCAAGAAAGCTCCATATGATTATAGGGCGACTAATATGATGAAGGAATCGACTATTATTCCAGCCAGCGATCATTATTCAAATATTAAAATAAAACAATGAACAATAATGATATAAAAGATATATATTCAAGTTTGTTATCAATATCCAGTATATTAATTTTGATTACGCTAATATTCTTAATTGCGTCTAAGAGAAAGAAAACAAAAACATATGAAAAATGATTCAAAATAGGAACAAGAACTAAGAAAATTGGTTTTGGCCCAATGAAACAGAAAGCAATGCCCAGGCTAGAGGGATAATAGCCATCCAAAGCGATATTGCCCGGGTCATTATGCCCTTTATAATGTACCAATCATGATATAATATGCAATATAAATCATATTTTGTCTTTTTGACTTTAGGATATATTCGTCAACTGCATACCATTGCGTTTGTCGATGTTCCCTTTTTATTGCATGCAACCCTTGTTCAAACAAAACTGCTATTTATAAAAGCAACGCGTTTTGTTTCGAGACAATCGGGCGTTTAGCCTTGTTTGCACAGAAATAGTCTTTTCCTTTTGATTAATTTTTCGAAATATAAATTATCAAACTATAGGTCGGATTATATTATTGAAACTGGAGAGTGCATTCAAGAAATAATGACAGGGTGTTAATTACGTTCAAAGAACAACAGCGAATTTTTATGTAGACGCCTCAGAGGCAGTAACTTGTAACATCGATATTTATCATCATGACATAAATGAAGCGTTTGACAACGTACGCAAATCTTCGCTAAGAAACGTTGATCCGATACTTTTAATAAACTTAGCCTGCACAGTATATAGAGAAACAAAATACGCTGAAAATATATATTTATTTTGATCTTGTATAATATCGTAAAGAACATTTCATATAAATCAGACCATTGCGTATAGAGTATATGATCATATCGGATGTTATACGATGTCACAAGATTAGGCTATATAATACCAACATGATAATACATGCATAGCTACTCCGTTTAAAATCCAGTTATGCAACCAATTAAGCTTCCAAGAAATTAAAATAAAATAAAAATAGCTAACATCACAATTGTTACAGTCACTATAGACTAGTTCGATTATCGTCATTTCCAGTTATCATATTATTTAGCCATTTCTTATTATATTACTATTTATTCAATCTAATCAGTCTTATTTTAGATGTACAAAAAGGCTAAAATCCAATTGTCTTCTGCTTAAGAAATGCATATTGTCAAATATCAGCACCGCGCCGCACCAGTTTTCAAATCAACCTAACAATATAAATACAAAAATATATATTTGAAAAAAAAAACAACAGAACAATACATCTACACCCACACACAACGATCAAAATGCACCCCGTGAAAAACGACACCGATTTAAACCTGCACATTAATTCAAGGAACTCAGACGATGATTTTGAAAGTACACACCATGGGATAAAGCAAAAACTTTATTATTTTGGTTTAAAGACAGTTCCAAATGAATCAAATGTGGTTTTATAAAATATATATACCATAGTTCTAAAGCAATGAAACGTGGAGACAAATAGACCTATTTTATTTTCTAAGGTGCATATTTTTTTCACCGATCATGTTATGTTAAATTTGCTTTTTTTCATACCATACTGTAATTTGGACCAGAATGGAAACGCCATCTTACAATAATAATGATTATATATAAATGAAGCCTCGTACAAACCGGTTTTATTTCAAATGTCTCACGCGGTGTCCCCTTTTAACAGTGATGGAAATTGATTGCAGATTGATGTACAGATATGAAGAACGACATGATGAATTAACCAGGTAACAGATTGGATTAGAAATTAATCACATTTTTGTTGAAGACTGGAAGGGTGCACAAAAGATTAGAATGGGTTATGCATTGTGACATCGGAACCCTATTTCCCCTCGCTCACCAGATTCCTATCACAGTTTCAAACACGAAAAATATATTGAGACGGTGAAAAAAGCTTGACTGGAAACATTTTGCCCCATGTTGTCATTTTTTGAAATTTTACGGCCGGAAACCTTTTTGGCGGAAATTTTTTGGGCGGATACCATTCTTTATACATGAATGTTCTGAATGATAATAATGTTGTTGTTAATGTTAACATTTGTTCAAATACTTATTATTTTTGAATGGATAAAAAAGGGTTATATCTCACCACCATTAAATATAAAGAATACGGATGAATCAATTGATTTTTTTTTTTAAATATAAAAATGGGCAACGAATATCTATCAGCGATCTAAGGAAATATTCTGTGAAAGGGTATTTTTTTCTAATAAAGAAGAAAATAGCAATCATGTAAGTTTGATTTCCTAATTTGAATTTAAAACATTGAGCATTATAAATCATAAGTAGGAATAAAAAATATTCTTATAGTTACATGTGTGGCATTCGAATATGTTACGAATGTTTTAAATTAATTCTTGAAACAGTGCATATTAAGAGACATTTGCTTTATAAGTAATATGTTTCAGAATTCCTATTTCTAAAAAAATATTTTCAAATATGAATTAAAGTTTATGTGGTAAAATAATCCACTCGGCAAGGGTCGTCCATAGTACGTCGCATTCCGACGTGACGTTGAAAGAACGACACATGCTAATATGAAAGTTTTCCGGACTTCCTTTTGCGTCCCCGGCGTTCAAAGAACGCAATTCTGACGTTATGGCGGACACCACCTCGTACAACGTCTCTTCTCGTGTGCGAAGAATAAGACTTACTTTACTTGACTTGACTCAACGTCCGTGGCTGTCTTTCTTATTTTTAAATTACTCGTACTATGGTAATTGGTACCCATTTTATCTAAGGGCCCAATAAAATGTTCACTTAATTAATTTGTCGATACGATATTAGTTGCATGTAATATGTAAAAAAACGACGAATTGTATTAAGTTTAATGAAGCTGCATTTGGTGTATTGAATATAAACACATATTATAATACCATCCAAGCAAAAAGGGAAACAATGATAACTACATCTATGAAGTCAGTGATGTATCGTTTAGTTTCAGTCATGTTTGATCCTAAACATCAGCCATAAAAGGTTTTTTGTGTAATATCAGAACATAAATAAATTTTCTTAATGCTAATATGTAGATTTTCAAGTTGCTTTGCAAGAGAATCTGTGGTTAGCCTGACGTATCATTTGCATAAGAAAGTTTGATACATGTTTACATTTAAATGTTACATTATTTGAACACTAGACATAGGATAAGATAGAACGTGTATCACATTTCAGCTTGGCTTATGTATTAAATTTATTCTTAAATCTGTCTTTGCAACATTTTCATGCAGAGAATCAATGGACAAAGGGCAAAATAACATATTTGATTTAAGTTAACAAATAATACTGCAAATGCAAGAGTTGAATCACGTTAGGACAGATTTCATAGTATTTGTGACGAAGCATGATAAAAGGCACATAAAGGAATAAAGGAATTACAATTGGTCTCGGATAACACCCCCTCTGTCCCGGTTGTGCGCAACCTGGGTGCTCACATGGATGAACAACTAACGTATCAACATATAGCATATCTATGCAAGATTTGCGTTATTTATTCGGAAAAGACCAAGAAATCCAAAAATTATTGGCATTTGAATAGGTTTAGACACTCATCCATGCCCTCATAATGACCAGATTGGACTATTCTAACCGCACCTGAATATCTGCGGGAAAGTGCGAACACCTACTCTCCGAAACGCAATTTAGGTATAATCAAGTAATTGCCTCCAAATAATCAAATAATCAAATAATCAATAAATCAGCTTGGGGCAAGATTCTGTCAATATAATTGTGTAGAATTGTAGATTTAACAGTCAGAAAACAAATGTCGCTATCACTAGTTTCATTAAATTCCTTAAAACCTAGATCTATTAAACTCTATGGTAACGAATGTTAAAATATACTTTTCTCAGTATGTTTAAACATTTTCTTTTTGAATATTGTTTATTGTTTATTTTAAGCGCTTAGGTGCATGATTAATTCAAAATGAGCGCCAAACTAATGCCGTGTATAAATAAATAAAAAAAATTAATACGAATGAAGCATATGAGTGCATCACAATTAACATGCTAAACATACAATAAACATACAATAAATGTTCAAAATAGCAATATAAGAAATTGAAAAGAAATGCTGACTTTGAGATACACGTACAAGGCTCTCCATTCTGCCAACAAAAATCAGGGTGATCAGTGTGAGGGAAAATCAGAAAATTGCAAAATTCAATTTCAAATTGGAGAAGTTCAGAAAATGTCGATCTTTTGAAAAACCAGATTCATTATGAAACAGGTTAAATATCAGGAAAATATGATTGTTCATTTTATCATTTGTTTTTTGGTAAGACTGCCCTGAAAATATCTGCTGACGCCTACCTAACGACACTGGCGTATTATAGGATTTCCTTTACGAGTTTGCTTGCACTTTCGCCAACCGCTATTAATCAAAGTCATTGTAATATACAAAGTACCAGATTTTAGGTGAGTATCAACTTCGATTCAATAAAAATCATAGTAAATCAGGGTAAAGTAATGGAATTTGGAACTGACTGGTCACTCTAATAACCGATATAGAAACAATAAGATAATTTATTTTATAATCACTTTACACAATAAATACCAAATTACCTTAATAAAATTAAGAATCTTAAAATTTAAATGCATTTAAAATTAAAGTGTAGTTTTTACGACGTCTATATATGCTATGATCACACCAACAAAACCCAATTATTTAGATATTCATAATGTCCATAAAATAATATTGTCTACTGCAACTTTACAGCTGAAAATCATAATGTTGATCCTATTATTGGGTTTTGCAGTCGTTTGATCCCCGTTGTCCTCTCTCAACCTAAATAATAACAATGAAAGGAATATTATATTAATTTTTCTAGCATCATTCGTCAACATTTCTATAGATTGTCTATATCATAATTTTACAACCAATCACTGCAGTTTTTTTATGCAATTATTGATAGATTTAATTTTGGCTTGATAAATTTATTTTGTTGTTCCATTTGTAAATTTAAGAATTATACATACCATCTAGATAATAGTGAGCGACAACATAGTTAAATATAGGCTTGAATGGGTAAAACATGTGGTGAAGCAATTTAATAACATATTTCCCAAGATCATATCTCATTAGGTATTTACGAAACATTTTTCCCTCTTGTTTCCAATGGTATTTTTACTGGTATTATCTTCTTGATAATACATTGACGATATATTTGGTCAAACTGAAATTAACTATCTAAATTGCCGTGAGAAACTCTAATATAAACGTATATTAGGCAATAGATAATGATACATTCAAACGTATATTTGTCATTGATTCATTTATTCATGATATTTTAAAAACCATTTTACACTCTCTTCTGCATGTTTCCTTTCTTCCAGCCTAGCACAATACATATATTTTATGTATGTCAAAAAATCATTTATGAAGACTAACGAAATGACGACTGACACTGTAAATAAGCGAAGCAATAATTTTTGGAGTATTTTGAATATTTATTTTAGCAGCAGCTCAGACATTTAGTATTCATTCTTTTATTGTAATAGTGTCGCTGAGTATGACTATGTTATAGATTTCGGCACTTAAAATCTGTCTATTATTATTATTATTATAGCAAATCAAATTACAACAACACAATTTATTGTCAACTAGATAACCATTATTAGACCCAAAATATGAATGACATAATTGATCACCATATTTATGACACTATTAATATATTAACTATTGGTAGATATATATAAGAAACATATATGTAAAATATGGTCCGTGGGGCCAAAAACGCTCGGACCAAAGCAGAAAGTGCACTGTAGTATATATGTACACTGTTGTATATATTAAATATATGTATAACCAGGCTGTAAATTGTAACGCAGACAGTTTAAAGTGCAATAAACATTTTATGTATAAAAAAAAATCATTTAACTCAGCATCAAGATATAACTGATAGATATTGACAGCTTTTCAATTTCAGTTAATTTATCACCATTGATTCTGATGAATAACATATGGAGTCAAAGTAAAGTTTAACTATATACTTCAATTCCGGCGCTACTCACCTCCTTTATTTAAAAATACTTTCCACAATAACTGTAACATTGATCGGGTTATTAACACTTAAACTAAAACCTTGGACGGGTGACTTGAACTAAGAAATCTGGTATAAATTTTGCTCGAATTGGAGAAGACTGGAGCACCATGACACGTACACGTTTTTGTCTCTCTCTTTCTCTCTCCATCATCACATATCATTATCATCATCATCCCACTCAATACAATCAAGTTTCTGCAGCCTCTGTAATAGAATTTATTTAAGTCTAAAAGTAGATATACAAAGCGAATACACAAGCTCAAAGTCATGAAAACAAAATTGATAACACTAATATCGTCTACCGCATAGCTAAATAGTTAAATCTCAGATGTGAGCAGGGTTCATTTACAAATACTTTATTTCAACTATCCCCCTTTCCTGTCTAACACAAATGATTTGTTAAGCACATAAACATTCATCAAAATTGACACAAAAAAGTGAATAGCAAATATTGACAGCAATTCAATCTATTTAGATTTGACAACTATTTTATCCCCTTTTCATCTTAATAAGTGACATGTTAGGGCAACGCATTCACATTCTCGAACCCCGGTGTTGAGTGAGACAAAGTGATAAGGGATGGGGTGCTGTATTCTTTTTATTGATTTGTCATTTGTCATATGATTTTATGTACAGGTGTCTTAAATAATAATATTTTAGATCATTTAATTTTGATACATGTATTATTATATTATGTTGATTACTTTATTTACGAATTTCTCAATGGAAAAGACAAAAAATATATATAGGTTTCATCAATCCAACGAAGATGAGCTTTTGTCGTGGTATAGATATATTGATATTTTGACCGATTATTTAGGAATTAGTTTCCTTTCATCATTAATTAATTTTGCCAAAGTTTATTTGAACGTCGATCAAAGCGACATCTCATGATCAGCATTCAAGTATATTTTTATTCTAAATTTCAATTCAATGATGGTTTGATATTAGACAAACCGCGTTCTTAAGATCAATATTAAGGATTTTAATAACCAATATCGAATGCATGATAAATCTAAAGGGAATATTAAAGTGTATAATTTGTTTAAAATAGGCATTAAAATATGTGATTCTATTATTTGAATATTAAAATATTCATTTAAATATTTAACTGATTAATCGACTGTTCTAAAGTCATAGCCACAACAATTGTATCCGAAATGTAAATATATGTCCTTGTCCCTAATCCACTAGGCAAATATGTTCTCGTAATTTTGTCACCATAAAATCATCCACAACTGCATGGCCCATAATGTCAACATGAAAAAATGGAGCAAAAGTGATAGTGATAATTGTATTTATTGTGATGAGAGAGAAACGATCTTACACCTCTTTGCAAATTGTCCTGAAACTGTAAAAATACAAGAGCAAATGCTCAAATTTGTGAATGCCAATTACATTTCGGTTAGAGATTTTTTATTTGGAAACAGTAATAAAGCAGCAACTTTTATTTACCCTATTGTAAAGTGGCTTATGGTTAACAAGATTCCATGGAAGTAACTTGAGCATTAATAAAATGTTAAGTAAAGTAATTTTTGAAGTAAAGATAAGAAAACAATCTTTAAGATCAAACATTTAACGCAAAGTGGAATCAATATACGCATATTCTAAAAACAGGATATCTGGATAACATTTAAGGATTTTTAAAACCACTATCCTTAGCAATGTGCTTATACAAAATCGAATTATTAATGTGAATAGTGGTTCCCCGATTACATGCAAAATTGTTCGCAATGAATGAAAGAGAATGCGTGTGGTAGTAAATCAGTGAAAAAGTCTATGGTATTTCCCTTATACAAACTCATAATGTAAGACAATACGTAACTATGGTACTTTGAAATGAAAAAAATGGTATATGCAAATGTTAAACGGATATATTTTATGTTACGCTCTTGATCTTGAGATAAAATGAGAAATTATAAAACGAAGTAATATTCTGCAATGTTATTGATATATTGTTATTGTTACTATTGTCACATTATTGCTATTAGTTTCTTAATGTACAATTTGTGAAATAAAGGGGACTGCCTAGAGACAAAAGAATAGGGCATGTCCCGACACCGAAACAAAAAAATATGTTCTCGTAAATGATCTCGAATTCCCACCGTAGAGAAAAAGCCTCACACTCAATGAAATGAGCAGCAGCCCTTCATGAAGAACATATAGCTAACTTAGGTAATTTTCAACTGAGGTAAATTCTTACGCAACACCGGCGTTACTCATTTCTTTAATTTCGAAATCATCGTATCTTTTACCGTAAGATGATATTTTTGTCTCGGACGGGTTGATATATTGCTAAAAATATTTATAAAGAATGATTTCAAGTAAACAGTAAACAATAATCTGTGGCACTTACTTGCACACGTTGTTTTTCCTGCTCTAACTTTTGTTTATATTCCTGCTGAGTACGCTTCCTTACTTGCGGCCTCTGTAATGAAATGCTAAACTAAAACACCTCCTCCTAAATAACCATAAGATGATATTTTTGCCTCGGATTTATTACTAAATATATGGTTTAATTGAATATGAATAGAGTGTAGACATAGGAGCCGTACATTACACTAACACGTTGCTGTTCTTTGACCTTCATTTCCACCATTTTATCCTGCTCAGCACACTCGATTTCTTGCAGCCTCTGTAATGGAATGTAAAGTTCTATGGGTATATATACAAAAGGAATGAACAATCTTAACGTCATGACACCCAAATAGCCAAAAAAATGTTCATTAAATAATTGAATTATAGAATAAAACGTTTAAGTATTAATCGTATTTACGTTAATGCGGTAAATATATGATTACATAAACAAAATAGCTGCATAGGCATGTTTACATTGTGAAAATGCTATTGTTTAAATTGTCAACGTCAAAATCTAAGACAAAACTGTTAGTGGTTTTGATATAAATAAGATTTTTTTGCCTCCCGGGTTTTCTTGACGGTGATGTCAAAACCCCGTTGTTTCGTACGCTCCATCTTCAAAACTGCTGCTTTCGATGCATCCCATGAGCTGTTTCCAATAATAGTTATAACGAAATTGGTTGTCTTTATATTCGCTCCAGGTATCGCATCCTCTAGATTTTCTTGCTGTTGTAAGAAATTGTCGTGTAATAACAGGCTTCGTGCATTCGAGGAAGCCAGGTCAGAATAGTTTTTCAATTTTGATTCCATATTATGAATTTTATCGTCTATTTCGTGTTTGTTCCTTTCGAGAATATCCATATCTTTCTCCATAAAGTCAAGAATTTGAGCGTGAATGGAATCGAAGAACGCATTGATCTCATCCATACATTTTTGTCGGATGGATTCAGACTTTTGAATTGCATCTCTTTGTATGTCCTTGATGTGCTTGATCTCTTTCTCTGCGTTTAACGATGCCTTCTTAAGCCGTTGGATCTTTTCGGAAATATCTCTACCGATTGTATCATATTTTACTTTGGCTTCTTTCAACTTGGTGGAAATTGGTTCGACCGAATGGTTAATGCAGCTCGCTATATTTGAGTGTGTCTTCTGACACCCCTCACACATCCATTGTTGGCATTCGTCACACCAGGAAATTGCACTTGCGGATTGGCAGACTCCACAGTAAGGCTCACCGTCTAAAATATATAAAATATGATAAATAATAATTATAATTCTTTTTTTATATTCAAATGGTTTTGAGCTTGCATTGATTGTTATATATTTACATTATTTATAAGTAAAGAGCCTTTCCTGACACAATACGTTACAATGTTGAATAACCACACCCAAATAATTTTTGTCCATATCGTCAACCTCTCAGTCAAGCTTATTTACGGTCAGGTGGTAATAACTGACGAGCAATTGTCCTGCCTTTACGCAAAACCGTAGGGTTACTCAGTCTTTATAGAACTCGTCACCAATTTATCAACTGTTTGTTCATGATTTATTTCAAAACAGCAATAATGAATAATTACAAAAATAATAGTTACGCTTATAACAAAGCTATTTAAAACTTGATATTTTAATATTCGTAATTGTCTACAAAACACGGCTGTTTATTCTTATTATAAATCGGTCTATTTAGTTTTTATTGGAGTCACCTCAGATGCCTATGATTCTGCATCCCCTTTTTTATTTGTATAAGATTACCATTGCATTCGGCTGTTTATGCATGAAATCATGTTTATTCACCGTCTAGCACGGTATTTTAAAATGGTTGTCACATTGCTTTTTCAATAACATTTTCATATGAAAAATATAAAATTAACTTATTCCAATGGTGGTAGTTATATACCCCCTCCCTCTCAAATTATTAACAAAACATGGCCGTAAACATAAGGCGTTTCTCTAAAAATCACACTCTCCATTGAATGGAGCACATTAATTCTTTAGGAATCGCTTTGTTATATTGTTATTTTAATTCGCACTTATAATAATCCAGGTAGCATCTAAAGATAATACAATAAAAGGCATTCTCAAGAGGATTATGATATTTTGGTTGGGTTTTACCATTATTAATTTCGACTTGGTCACATATAATCGGCTTGATATAACAACGTAACACGACCATGAAATGAGTATATTTGTTTGATCTTACAATATGGACATCTTTTCATATTGAAGAATTGCAATTAATTTTGTTCGAATTTATAATGTTGTCTAATTTATTTCTATGACTAGAAAAAAACACTTTTTACATTCATTTTAAAATAATAATGGACAGTTAAAGAATAAAAAAACTTCACAGATTTATGACATTCATTCAAATAAAATAAATAAATAGTTTAGAACTTTTATAAAACGAATATAAGTAACAATTATATACAAAATGTACTTTTTATGAGAGTTAATTCTATTTTGTAGCTAAACATTTTAGATCATAAGTATCCCGAATAAACTGACATGATCAAGTACTAGTTTTGAGAAACATAATGAAGTTACCGTGTTGAATAGCAAAGGGTTTTATCTGGTAATATATCAAATAAAGTATCCTCATAAAGACGAATAAACATTGAATCCAACAATATAAAAAAAATCATTCTAATTTTTGTTTTAGACTGTCATAAAAGTAAAATTACAATATTGAATTTTCGGAATTTTCACAAGTGATTTTCTCAATTATTTTTGTTAATTTAGTCTACTTTTATGCATTAATTGAGATTGAGATGCGTGTTTATATATATAGAGAGATAGATGGTTTATAGATAGAGAGGGAGAGACAGAGAGAGAGAGAGAGAGAGGAAATGGCAGGCGACGGGAAGCCACCTCGGTTACGTCATTCGAATAGATATTGTCATTAAATCTGTATTCAAATAAGATTATATCAAAATAAAACTCCTTTTATATATTATAGTATTTGTAGGTGAATTAAATTGTATGTAACGATGCTATCATTCAATATATTTTGCTAGTTAAAAGCTCCAATTCAATTCCTTAATTTATATCTTACGATGATTGACGAGAATAAGAAATTTGTATAGTATATACAAGAACCGCATTGTATTTCATGAATTATACGTCCACCTTACACCACTTAAAAATACGAGTGCATCCATATAAGGCAGTCAACAAAAGTCTTGCACCAAAGGTTATGTGCCTCATATTATTTTATTTTGAACTTACTTCTAGTCGACGTTAAGTCAAAGAGATAGATCAGTCATTTTTCTATAGAAAATTCCATTTAAGTTCCAAAAATTAATTTTTGATTTTATCTTAAATTATCATTTACGATTGCTGGTGTCGAAAAAAAAAACTGCCGAAAAGGGGACTACCAATGAGAGCGCATTGTGCTATTACCCTCTCCCCAGAAAATTGAGACATGTGTGTATTGAACAAAAAGTAAGCACAAATGTGAATAGACTTCAGTGGAATCTCCCCACAATTATTACTTTATGTTCAATGCACACATGTCTCAATTTTCTGGGGAGAGGTGGTAGCACAAGGCGCTCACATTGGTAGTACCCTTTTCGGCAGTTTTTTTTCGACACCTGAAATCGAAAATGATAATTTAAAATTCATTAAAACCATAATTTGTGGAACTAAAATTTATTTTCGTATAGAAAAATGGTTCAGGTCACTGTTCGCCCAGCATCGACTAGAAGTACCTTCAAAATAAAATGTTATGTGGCACATAACCTTTGGTGCAAGACTTTTGTTGACTGCCTTATAATCACGTGCGCATGTGTACCATAACGGCGTATATATTTCACATGCCGAAATACAAGTACCAGTGCATTCGATTGCTTAACAAAAATAGGACATAGCATAAAAATCTGTTTTTGTTTTGTATTAATATACTATTGTTTGCAAATATTGATATCTTTTAAGTAATATTTTAGAGCATAATTGAATATCAGAAACAGGTTTTTGATATTAAAAGTTGGATTATACGAGAATTTGTGTTCAATTCATCGTTAGCAATGTTTATATCGATTTATCATACAACATACACTAGTATAATGAGTTTAGATCAATAAAAGAGTGTTTCTTATTATACTTTATATTTTCTTCTTCCAAAATGAGTACATATTGTTAATTTTCACACATACTGTTCAATATGATAATGCGGAGCTTATATCAAATTATTGCAATGATAATCATCTCAACGTCACATCATTTAGGTAAATAAATTTTATTAACTAGCTTATTTTAATTCAAATCCGTCAATATAGTTATGAATGTCGATTTGTATAACCTTACCCTTCTTCTTATCTGTCTTTTCTTCCTTGATTGCATCTAGAAACTGCATCAATCTAAAGTCACGTCTTATCTTACTTGCATCATTGATTTCGTTACACACTGGACATTTGATTATTGATCCTCTCTTAATTCTATCAACGCAATCGACACACAACAAATGATCGCAGGGAAGCGCTCTTGGGTCTGTGAATTCCTCAGTACAAACTGGACACTCTTTAAGGTCTTGTAAAGCAGTCATCGCATGCGCCATTTTTAATTATCCCGTTGTATACACAAATTGTAATAAGTAACGAATTGTGCGTTCTTCACAACCGTAATGACTTATACACAAACAATAATTTTGCGAATTAATAACCTCCTTAAAAGCGCAATTAAACAAATATTCACAGCTATACCACTAGGGATTTAATTAAAACCAGTATGTCAAATACCTCATACCTTTATAAGCCAATAATCAATAGGTAGTACAAAGGTTTCGATATAGCATGAAATATGATATGTTTGTACGAGATTGGAAAACATAAAAAGATCAGGACAATTGATCAGAGCCACGTTTATAACACTGGCATACACTAAATGTTGACTCTATTTTTTTGTCATAGCTGTATAAGTATTTGACTATCAGAAATTATTTGACACTTGGCCCATATAATAGACAATTCAGGATAAGAATCATTAGGGCCGGAAACTTTCGGCTGGAAACGATTTCCAAACGTTGTCACTTTTGGAAATTTAAACCTGTTTGGCCGGCAACTTTTACCCGGATTCAGAGATATTGTATACATAAATTTATGCATATAATCTATGCATTACTTTCTTTAAAATGA
>LQRL01046952.1:16686-27963 GCA_001703475.1 Hydroides elegans | reverse complement strand
CGCGATAATCGCCGAATCGCGCTTCAAACCGTGTGTTTTCCTACCCAGAAATTCGCCTCATTCGAGTCGATTTCAGTCAAAATTTCGATGACAAAATCTCCCCTCATCTTGACGACTATCTATAGGCCCCTGACAAACCGATTGGCGCTTTTTTAAGTGATTTTCAAACATTTCTAGAAGAAATGCTCGAATGTCAAGGTGATATTTTGATCAGTGGCGATTTCAACATCCATATCGAAGACATAGGAAATAGTCTTGTCGCTCGCTTTCTCTTGCTCTTAGACTCATTTAGCCTAAAACAGCATGTGCATGTGCCTACTCACACATCTGGTCGCACTCTAGACTTAATCATAACTCGAAACGATGAGCTATCACCCCTCGCGGCCCCGGCCACTGACGCTGTGGTTTCTGATCATTTCGCAACTTCCTGTCTTTTCTCGATAGAAAAACCAAAGTTTGAGACTAAAACCATTACATCTCGCAAAATAGCCAGCATTGACAGTGCATCATTTAGGGATGACCTACGGCATATGGCATGTCTAACCGACCCCCCAGAAGACTTAGAAACTCTGTTAAATGATCTTAACACCGAACTCAGTGAAATCCTCGATAGTCATGCCCCCATACGCACTCGTACCAAGAAAATTCGACCTTCAAACCCTTGGTTTGATGATGAAGTATTGGCCGCCAAAATGGAGAGGAGGCGACGCGAACGAACATGGCTTAAAACACGATCGGAACTGGACAAACAACAATTCAAAACCTCTTCAATCGCCTACAACACCATCTTGGGTAAGAAGAAAACCGCATACTACAGTGATAAGATCCAAAATAGTGGAACAGACCAGAAGTCTCTATTCGCAATTGTGAATAATATTTGTCGTATTGGCGGTAACCAGGTCCTGCCTCAGCACACCTCGCCGGATAATCTAGCCAACGATTTCGCAAGGTTTTTCAAGGAAAAAATCGAGAAAATTGTAGATTCTTTCCCGAGCGAAAATACTGTGCCCTCGCATAAGCTCGATGCAATATCTGAAAAGTGTAAATTCGCAAATTTTGAGGAAGTCTCGGTCCAGGATATTACTCGACTCATCAGCCAATCGCCAAACAAGTACTGTCCCCAGGTTGATCCCTTGCCCACAGTGCTTATTAAGCAAAACATTGACATACTTGCCCCCATTCTCACAACCATAGTAAATAGATCAACCACCTCTGGCGCTGTTCCAAGGGCTTTTTAAAGAGGCAGTCGTTACACCAATAATCAAAAAGAGCAATCTAGAACCAACTTTTTCCAATTTTCGACCCGTCTCCAACCTTCCGTTTCTCTCCAAAATTATCGAAAAAGTCGTCTCGAGCCAGATTAATTCATTCACCAGTGCACATTCCCTTGATGAGCCCCTTCAATCTACATTCAAGAAAAATCACTCAACCGAGACCGCATTAATAAAAGTCCAAAACGATATCCTACTGTGTATGGATGAACAGAAGGTCGTGCTCATGGCCCTACTGGATGTTAGTGCTGCCTTCGATACGTGTAACCACGATATCCTATTGTCACGCCTAGAAACCGAGTTCAACATCTCTGGCACCGCACTGGCATGGTTTCGTTCATACCTCAGTGATAGGACCCAGCGTGTCAAAATCAACGATTCCCTCTCGGATCCGGTTAAACTCCTCACGGGCTTTCCCCAGGGGTCGGGATGGGGACCCCAGGCATATTCTAAATATGTCGGTCCACTCGGTCAGCTACTACGCCTCCTAGAAGTCATATATCACCTATTTGCTGATGATACCCAGCTGCTCAAACCCTTGAATCCCCATAAACTATCCTCTCAATCCATGGCCTTCTCGCGCTTAGAGGATACTATATCTCAGGTTGCAGCATGGATGACACGAAACAAGCTAAAAATGAACGAGTCTAAAACAGAGTTCATCATATTCGGGACTCGACAACAGGTTTCAAAGGTACAACAAAGTGCTATATGTGTCGGCGGAGCAAGCATCAAGGCTAAAAAGTGTGTGAGAAACCTTGGGTCAATGTTCGATTCCGAGTTGAAGATGTCAGACCACGTTAGTCATGTGATTAAAGTGGGTTATTTTCAACTCAGACAACTCAGAGCTATCTGGAAATACCTCACGCCTATGGCGCTAAAGGTACTCGTTCACGCATGTATCATCTCTCGTATAGATTATGCAAACGCTCTCTTATATGGGATAGCCGAAACACAGATTAACCGACTACAGCGACTCCAAAATTGTGCCGCAAGAATGATAACAGGGGACTCCCGTGAGATCGAAAGTGTTAAGGTGCTAAGGAAACTGCACTGGCTCCCTATCAGAGCAAGGATTCAGTATAAGATTATACTGCTTACCTACAATGCACTCAACAACACTGCACCTCAGTACATGATCGATATGTTATCAATTCAAACCAATGTCCGGTCAACGAGATCATCGAACAATGGACTTCGACTAATCGAACCTAAATCCAAACTGAAATATGGGGGAGACAGGGCCTTTAGCGTCAGTGCTCCTAAACTATGAAACAAACTCCCCAACTCACTGCAATCGTGTCCTAATATAGTCAGTTTCAAACGTCAACTCAAAACATATCTTTTTACTCAGTTTTTAGTCAAACCAAGTGCTTAATCTTGTATTATAAACTTTTGTTCAAGTAATTTTTTTAAACGTATATTTATTTCATATTAAAATGTTCTCATGTATGGTCTAGTAGTTTTAGTTATTTACATTTGTATCAGTATTCACTTTTTCTATCAGTATTGTAAAGCGCGATGAACATGTCAATGGTATAGCGCTATATAAGAAACGTATATAATATAATAATAATGATGCCCTTTTCGTGAATCATGAGGTCATGCAAAGTCACAGAATATGACTTCATCATTTTAGTCGGTCATGAGATTAACATAACGCCATGAATCACTAATGTATCGACTGGGTTGGTTCATCTACTATTATACATCTTTGCCGATGTAAAACGTTTATTAACAGATTATTTTTTTTGTTTGAGATTGTAACGGTGTGTGGTGAACAAGAAGGAAAACTGCGTGGATTGATTTACGCGTTCTATTGGTGATAACGATCAACGAAGTTGTAAACGGTCAATCTGTCAAACAGACATGAGAACACATTATGCACATGATATTTTTAAACATCAAAATGTATATTATAATAACTATATCTTCAATTTATGACATTTTATGTATGTATTATTTTCAGTAACTACATCAAAAGAAATAGTGATTACTAGTCCATATATTTATTATACAAGACAGCTTTATTTATCTAAATGTCTAAGTTTACTTTGCAGACCGTTTCTATACACATGGTTTTACTTTGAGACCATTTGAACAACGTTTGTTATTTTAGCCAGTTTTAAATTTCTACTCGAATCGAGCTACAAGACTCACAAACATTTCCACCTTAGAGTCATAAGGCGCCTCTGAACGTTTACACGTTTACCCATTGCTTCATTTCCCCTGAAATCATATGAAAATACCTACCTATTGACTGCAACAAAGACGAATTTAGGACAACTAAAGTTTATGCGAATACTTCTGGAAAACTATAAAGGAAATCTTGCTAACATATTGCTCTATCTATTCGTAGGTCTGTGTATTACAAAATACATCTACAAAGTACATTGAAAGCGTTTATTGTGATGTGATGAATATAATCTTTATTATAGGCCTAATACGAATAACCTTAACTTTAAAACATAATTTAAGCTCACCTGAATAAAGGTGTTATCCGTAAAACAATAATATGACACGTATGAACAATTTATAAGTTTAATGAACACGAGGAAAAACAACTGTAAACTGTTGATTTATACTGCAGACAATGACTAATTAACAAGCCCACGTGTAGGACACCTCATTGGTCAATTATGATCAACACATTGAAAACAGGGATAAAATTACTTTAACAAAGGCAACCATCAGATGATATCAATAGCAAACTGCCTAACTACATAATAAATGACAAGGTATTGTGTTTGACTTATATGGCTTATATAGAGGATGCAATAGTCCATTCATCCATAAATAAACTATGCGTATCTTATTAATCTTAAATATATCATTATTCCTTTCAAATCATCATAACATATATATTTTTTCTTGAAATATCATTTAACAGCATTTACTAACAAAGCAACCTCATGATAGACTCTATCGAAGCATTTACAAATATCGGAAATAGTACATAATACGCTCATACAAACATATGTTGGTCGAACATTACGCGCTCATTCAGAGCACCTTAATCGCATATTTGACTTTTAAGCTATCTATTATAATCAAATTCATAAAAATAAGTATATTTCTAATTGGTATAACAAACACTCTTAAATATATGTTATGTAATCAAGAAATAGAACTCCCTGCCGCTGGTATGATCCAATCAGTGTCTGATTTTTATAAAAAGATAAGAAGCTTATACCAGACAGAGATTTTCAAATATCTGACCACTTTGGTGGCGACTTGGAAACAGTTTTGAAAAATGATTTTAGTTTGCCTTCCCTGCGTGTACTTTTTTCAATGAAACCACGTGAATCTATTTCGATTGTGTAAATTTTGGCATTGTAACCAAGGTTTTGCGTTAAGGGGGCATATGTGTCTCGTTTGCACTCATGTGCGGCTTGTATATTGGTTTCAACGCAAATAGTAAGTTCAAGTATTACGCATGTTTCTCTTGTCTAATTATAAGGACCATATCCGGCCGTTGTTTGGTGATAAGGATATCAGTAGGGAGGGTTGATATCCTTATACTCAGACCTGGTAGATCTATATTGATATCATATGAACAATCAAATTTTTGCAGAATTTTATATAGATGTTTGAAGATAGTTTGCAACATGACAGAGCTAAAATAACGAAAGTGGTACATGGTTTCTTGCCTTTACAAAGAGAGCAACGTGCGGGTGTTTGCTTGCCCCAGCGGTTAAGATTAGCATTAGTCGCCAAGGTATAAATAGAGGCATTTACAGCAAATTTAAGTACATTACGAGGTAGATTATAACATATCACTCGCCACGTAAGGATTTGTTTCTCGCAATGATGTAACTCGAGAAAACGGCCTTGTACTTGTCAGATCCTTTACGTGCTCACTCCAATGGATATCAAACTCCTTAAAATGACCTTTTTAATCCCTGATTTTATTTGATTCAAGTAGTATAAGGACCTTACTATAGGGAGTGGCTTAACCATTGCGCTTATGGGATTTCCCTCCTCATTTGATTTTTGTAAGAGATATATGATTTTGTTTGTTTGATGGTATTATTGTGATATAATGATAATATTATCATGATAATGGCATCGAAATATGTTCTTATAAATTATATAAAGTGGGAATAATAAACAAATGAGAAAATAAAACAAATAGGTTTATTTAGTTAAGAATGTCAATTGGTAGTTGAATATTGCTACGTGATATTATTTGCTATTCAAAAAGGGGTTATTTCTCTAATGCAGTGAATGCAATACAATGCAATGTGTGTGCTTTGGCGTTAACACATATTTGCATTTCATTGTGTTTGCAATAAAAAGGGGGCTCTGCAAAGTACATGCAATGCTATTCAATGGGGGTTTTCAAGGTTATATGCACGATAAATATTGAGGTGTATAAAGGTTCCTTTCCACTAACATTCTTTCCACTAACGAATGAGATTGACAAAAGCAAGAAATATTTACCGTGACAATAATAATACAAATTTAAAGTGTCATCTTTTTAAAAAAAAATGATTGGAATTAAAACAAATCAATTCAAGAACAAACTGGAATAATAAAATCGTGTTTATAGTGTTTCACAAACCAATCATGGCAAGGATGTTGATTTTCAGTTTTATTTTGTTATTGATCTGTTTCATTTTAAGCGCTCAGCAAACAACAAATAGTTGTTCCAGGAATGAAAACTTTAATATGGTCACATGCAGCAACGATATTCAAATGCAAGAGCTTATACAGCAACTTTATCAAGAAATGCAGGCCATGAAAGCAGTTCTTCATACTGTGCAATCACAATTCATTGATGGTTTTGTCGCTTTTACCGCATTTCCTAACGTTACCTCGTATTATACATATCTAACCCTTAACCAGCGTCTTATCTTCAATGGAGTGATAACTAACATCGGTAACGCATATGACCCCATCATCGGATCTTTTGTTTGTCCTCAACATGGAATATACCAGTTTACTCTGTCTATGTGGAGCCGAGCAGGACATGATGCTAAAGTAGAACTGGTAAAAGGCAATGAAGTTATTTTGATAGTTGTTGTCCATGCAAATGGAGGATCTACAAATGAACATAGTGGCAATAGTGTTATTATTGAATGCCATGCAGGAGAAGATGTTTGGTTGAGATCAGGTACCTCAAATGGGGAGTTGCAAACAGTCCCGTCGCACCGACAAAATACATTCTCTGGTATGGTAATCCGGTACTTTTGACTCACTTACTAGTGTGTCTAGTGTGTATTACATGACTATAATAATCGAAATATAGTAATCAAAATAATTTTCATGATTAATTTTAATTATCAAATAAACAATAAATAAACATCATGATTGATATAAGTATATAACTATGATGCTTATTTATATGTTTTAATGGTTAGCGTAATAATCAAAGAAATAAAATATAAACTCTTGTCTCGTTAAAAGAACTACAGTGACACTATGGCGAACAATAGTTACGTGAAAACATTTTGTTAATGATTAATTTAAAGGGTACTGGTTAAACCACATATTAACAGCCAGTTTGTAAATAATCTATAACCACATAAAGGGTAGATGTATTTATGAATTAAATGTTTATATCTGTAAACGTTTTGCAGGAATTTATTTCTAAGTTTATTTTGTACAATTTTCTAGAGATAATTGAAAAATCTTTGTCTTGACTGCACTATATTTCTAGATGTTTAATAAAGCCTTAAAAGGCATGTGCTTTCGTAGTGAAAATTAAAAGTAAGAAACCGAATTTGATGTAATGTAACATATTATATAATATAATTTAATTGCTGCTGTTATAGCAAGTTCGGTAAAATCGGGGTCCCATTGGTGTGAGTATGAAACCCGTATGAGAATCCTTTACAAAAAATGAGTAGCATGATGGAGATAGTAATAGAATATGTTTTGCAATGATTAATATAAGAGTTATCAAATTGCCACCAGAAAAGCAGAATAAAGCAAGCAATTGCTATTGTTTATATTAAATTATACTATCACGTGTTATTGTTTAAATAATCTGCTTCAAAAAATAATTAAAGGTTAGTCACATTGACAAAAAAATGAATGAATCTATTAATCTGATTTTTTGTTTGGGAATTGTCATGTGCATGATCTTTGATCCATTGTAAATGATTTCGGGAGCCAAGCCATTCTTTAAAAGATGATCCAGCAAAATACGAAGTCAAATCCCTTACCATTGCGAGCTACGACTGTACAATTTGATATTGGCTTTAATTTAAAAAAAAACCATTGCCGAAACAATTAACACGTTTAATCACCGTTGAAATTAACCTCTTTTTACCACACGTGTCACATGGCATGTTTGCGAAATTCGCCAACTTTGTTAGCCCACCTATTACACTTGCTACAATGTGATCAATATGTATTGCAGTTTTCAACAGATTCACCGCCACAGTCACTACAAACAGATTGCGAGTAAACATAGTTTGCTACATGTTTTCCATCATCCTGTCTCGCTTCAAAGTCAAAGAATATAAATCGTTTGATTGGCTGCTTTGTGTCACGAATTTTAAAGTAGAAATGTATGTTCACCAACCTGAAACTGATTGTCAAGATATGGACTTGAATCTTCTATATTTTCTACATGTGTATAATATATTCATTGTTGTTTATCTGTGTTTTGTGGACCATGGCAGTTTAATGTAAATAACGATGTTTCTAAATTATGCTCATGTATGTGCTAGAATGTTATTAAATGTTCTGGAATATCTTCTAGATTAGAATGGAACTTTCTAGAATATTAACGAATCGTGTAGTTCCTCAGTCTCGAATAATTGGAATGTTTTAGAATGTTCCTTTGTTCAATAAGTTTATGGAATGTTCTAGAATGCATGTGAAATAGTATAAATAAGAGTCGAGATTCAGTGTTCGTCAGATGCGGATTGGTGATAACAAGAAGTGAAGATATTGGAAATAATAAATCAGGTTGAATATAGCGGCGTTTTATTTGGACTCACAAGCAAGTTACTGTACCACGGGGGCAGTTCCACAACACCAAGGGGCAGTATTGGGCAGAATACCTCAGCAGTTTCTTGACATTGATTGCATGTAGAACATTGCCATTCTCCACACCTTTGCTGCTCCCTAGAGCGTTTTTTTTTCAAATCTAGAATAATTTGACATTGATCACACTTCCAAAAAAGCTTGCAATACTTTAAATGGCGTTCATAACATTAATGAGAGCGATATGACATGTTGTATTCACTAAACGTCATTGAGTTTGATTCTTCACAATTATCTGACCGATATACACGAAATGCAATGGTGCAGTTGCGTTTGCTTTTGAGGTATTTATGACAGAAAAGGCTAACTGTCAACAGACCTTTAATGTTCATTACAGCATCAAAATGCTCTATTTTTCTTTTGATAGTAAAGATACGACGTCGTCTCTCTGGGACCTGATAAACTCCTTTGTTTCCTAGGTGAGCTTCGAATACAACTATTTGGACTTTCAATGCGTTTTCTAAACTAGGAATGTACATGGTCGATCAGTGGGTACTTGTGCTAGCCTATTGTAGTTAAGGGCCATCTTTATGAAGCCGCCTATCATTTTTTTGTCATTTTTTGTTTTTCTCAGCAGGAACATGTTTATTTTCTTCAACTATGCGTCGAGCAAGGCATTCCGCTATATATCTTGCTAGAGACAGGTTATCGTCGTTGTTTACAACAACAGCTGAACATCTTTCGATGTATCCGTGATGTGATGTCTTCCAGTATCTTTGCCAAACCGCACAACACTTAACTGGCCATACATAGTAACCTCCTACATGGTCACTCGCTAAGTAACGTCGACTGCCAAATACATAAGTGTAACGATAACGTCCGACCTAAACTGGAACAAACATGTCAACAGTATTCCCTGTAGAGTCAACCATACTATCTCACTCCTCAAAAGAAATACAAAAATTAAATACACTAACCTAAAAACCATAGTATGTCAAACTCTCGTCCGTCCCAGCCCAAATATGCAAGCAGCGTCTGGGACGCCTACACCCATAAGAAAACAAAATGACTGGGAATGGTCCAACTTCGGGCGGCCCGCTATGTTCTGAATCACAAAATTAAATCTCAAGTGTGACGGACATGCTCTACCACCTAAAGTGGGAATCCCTTGAACACAGAAGTAAGTCGCGGAAAGTCAACAATTTGTACAAAATAAGCAATGGCGAAGTAATATTAGACTACTCAATACAGCGCTTCACCCCTCCTATATGAATTTCCGAACATCTCACGGAAGAGCGTTTGAGACCCACTCTCATACGCAACTGACAACAAGTACAATGCTGCACGCACTCTCCGTGAATGGAGTATTTTATCAGCCCACGTTGTCTCGATGCCCTTGTTGAGTTTTTTTTCAAGAGAGCCCTCGTCGACATAAAGTCGTTCTTAACAGCAAAACCAACAAACTGGTTCCTGCACGCACCTTTATATCGCTGTATAGCACACAAAACTGCACCGACTAATAAACAAGACTAATAAACAAGAAATAATTCTAAAAAATCTAACCAAAGCAGCATGCTAAGTTAAACACATCTACCAACTTTTCTGACAACAGCCTAAGTTGATCAGTTAATATCAGTTAGTATCATGCCTGAAATGTGTTTATTTATATTTTTTTATAAAAAGATTTTTCATAGCGGAGTATTTCCCGATTTTCAATACTTTTTAATAGAAAAAGTTAGATACTAATTGATCGAGATTTTAGAAATATCAAATGCTCCTTGAAATACGAAAATAATATAGGTCGAAAGTTATTCTAGCTCTGTTCAATTTTTGACAAATGCGCATGCGTCTGAAAGGTCAACAAAGTTCAAAATGGCGGTTTGTGGAGCAAGTTTTCTGTGACCACTGCGAAAAAATCGTACCTTAGAACTCGACATTTTGTTGATGCAATATTTAGTGACATAATACAAATATTCTGATATTGTCAAAGGTATCCTCTCATTATATTTATTTATTCAAGTTCTAATAACAACTTCTGTGAGCATTTTACATTGTAAACAAACCCTGTTTTTGCCTTTCGTGGTTTAGGCTCTCAACATATAATTGTACATAACTTATATGTAAGGGTAACGTTCTTTGTATGAAATTGTCTCTAGTTTGCAGACGAAATCCTCGGATTGTTGATGATATTTTAGGTCTATCATTCGTATTTTACTAAAATTAATTGTTGAACGAAAATTAAGACCGACACAGGGCGCCCTCTGTATGAGGAACATTTTCACCAAGTTGAAATACGCCACACACAATTGCGTTAATCTTGTTATTTAGTCGTTATCACAAATAAACTATGCCCGTATTTTATATGGTTTGGACTGACACACATCAGGTGCCCTAAATGTGAACTGCATTTATGTCAAATGGCGCAACATTTGACATCGTTATAGTTGGATTCGAATTGTCCGTCCGTTCGCAACTGTACCTGTTTACTAGTTACAAGGGACGCTGCATGCAAATGAGACGCGACATGGAAATGGAACAAATCTAAACCTTGATTTCTTCAACATCATTTATTATTTTACGTTGGGGTTTCATTTGAAATATAGTATATATGTATTTTAATGATGTGTGGCAATATGAACCTTGAATTCAAAGTAGAAGTTATAATATATGAACTTTGAAATTTGGTTTCATTTCCATGTCGGTAAAAATACATGTCGCGACCCTTGTAAGAAGTCTTAAATGCCTTAATAAAAAGTGTAAATATGTCTTATGATAATTTTGACGTCGGCCGAAATTGCCAAAAATGTATACGCGTATGTTATCATCGACATTTTGCACCGACCTGCATGTAGTGTACGATACTTTAACGAGGACTGCACCTGAAACTAAAGAAGAAAGAGAAGAACACGACATTACATAACAAGGGCTTTTTAGGCCCCTACCCAAAAGGTTGGGGACCTATAGGTTTGGGGTGTCCGTCTGTCTTTTTCTCTGTCTGTCATACTTTTTAGGCGTCAACCCAAAAGGTTGGGGCCTATAGGTTTGGGGTGTCTGTCTTTCCATCATA
>LQRL01046944.1:8924-28994 GCA_001703475.1 Hydroides elegans | reverse complement strand
ATCATTATAAACTAAGCCAAGACTATTGTGATTGGTTGTATCTTATCGTTTTTTTTAATTAACGGCCAACATGTTTATTATCACATTATATTATGAAAAGGTTTAAAACTATGATTTGAATCACTTTAGAGTCTACCCTCCATTTTAAAAATCAGTATGCGTCACTGAAAAGACCAATTTTATTGAGGGATTTATTAATAGGAAATCGTATTGAAATGTCCGCAAATACACTGGATGTCATACAAACAACTCAATTAATCTCTGACACATTTCTCAATCATTGGCCACACATATACAAAACATAGCGCGGGACCCAGTAATACTTTTCTAAAAAGCTTAGAAATCCTTTAAAAACTCGTTTTTTGAATATAACTTTTTTATCACTATTCCAAAAATATTCACATTTTAGAAAAAGCCCGCCTTTTCCATTAGAAATTTGCAACAGTAAAAATTATTAAAATTGCAAAACCAGGAGCTGAGAAATAAGCCCTTAAAGTGTACCAAATGGGGTGCATTTTACATTAACAAATATCCGTAGACAATGATAATTTGTATGTTTATGTTATTGGTTCAATATATCTATATTCATATATATGATAAGATTAGATACACACTTTGTTTTATACATCGATGCTGTGGTTTTTTTAACATACTCGAGGTTAAAAATATGAACAGTCATTAGAATTTATTGGAAACTATAATTAGAAAATGGTTTAAACAAGCCATGTTGTATAACTGTATATCATTTAAAGGATAAAGCAAAAAGAAGAGTGTAAATATAAATTTAAATCCAATTCTTGCTAAATCAAATAATCATAACTTCATGTCAGTTCTTTGTGATGTGAATGTAATGTTGTAAAAATCAGAAATGCTGTAATGCTTAACATGAATATTAAATGTGCATAAGCCTTGATGAATGTGCAAATAACGAATCCAGGGGAAAATATGGATTTTGAATGTTGGATTCCTTATTATTCCAGATATTGTTTTCAAAACAAATGTTATTTTGAATTTCAAAACACAAAGTCATTTTCCCCTTGCAAAATTAGGTAATAATTCCAAACGTAAAAACACAAGGGTGAATTTAAAGAGTCGAATTAAAAGAATATTCATTATATCTCCTTCAAATTTTCACAGAGGTTGCGACGTTTATACTGAGCGATCTAAATTTGTCTTAGATAACCTTGGTTTGTCGGACGCATAATTGTCTTGCATTCAGTTTACACCTCTGTGGTGACATAGAAATATGCTTTAGTGTAGCACTAAGAGTAACGTTCAAACTAGTATTTATTGCTTAACGTTTATTTTACGGATTTATTATTAAACTTTTATGGATCATCGATATTTTACCTCCTCTTACAATCGGGAAGCTGTATCGTTGCGATTTGTGTAAATTTAAGTTTTGGGCTTACTTTCTGATATTTGCTTGTATTCCATGAGGGGTTTATAGGATACGAATGGATCGAATTTTCTCTCCCTTTTCTCTTCCTCTTAAATTCTCAAGGCAGGACCGTATAGCATATTCCATTAACTTAAAATATGCTCATTCGTTGCACTGTTAAATTTTCGAAAAATAACATAGATTCAAGCCTACACAATATATATTCTGTTTATGTCAAGCTAAAGATATACATCATTTTCTAATAACACTTGTCATGCGCTGCATAATTTATAATAATTAAGTTAAGTAATATTTAGATTTTTATTCCTAAAATACATTGCACAATATTGCAGATTGACGGACGATGCTTAAGAAAATGATACAATTTCTCGTGTCGCACTCGTTTAGTAATCCTGTAATGTTTATTTTTCGTACCCCTAGAAATACGGGTGACGATTTATTAAACAGTATTATTGAAATAATTGACGAGCATACACATATCGTGATATACTTATCATAATGAGTCAATTATTGATGAATAAGCACTTGCATATGTTTATTTACGCTGTGTTACGTTGAATATGATTATCATGTGAGGTAGATTACCTGAAGATACCGTGTCTGACGATAAGGCATTAAAACAGGTAATGAATTCACATGAAAAGCCATATATAAATGAAAATGGCAATGATGACAAAACAAAATGTTAATCTAACTTCGAAACTTAGCCATAGGGTAATATTAGGTGTATAGAGTCTAGTAGGTTTGTAAGTGATCTGTTAAGTAATAAAGTTGTTCAAGTACAAACCTTATACAAATCGACAAAATCCGAATAATAGTCGTTGTCGTTCCTGCTAACGTTCTGAGAGTGAATCTTTCAATGCTAAATCTACTGGATTTTACACATATACTGCAAGCAGAGACCTTCATTGTCTAATAGCAAACGAAATATGCTATACAAAGATAATTTATTTCATTATGTACCAAAACATTTGTGAAAAAAAATATAATTGTTCTTTACTTTAATTATCCCCCGTGAAAACGAGGGAATATAGGGTTGAGCTTGTCCGTCTGTCCGTCTGTCCGTCTGCCCGTCTGTCCGTCCCTCCGTCTGTCCGTCTGTCCCGTTTGATGTGTGGAACTTTGTGCACGCGAGTTTGGTCTAAAGGAGTTGAGCGAGAGGTTTCAAATTTTATACACGTATATATCAAGGTCTGCAATTGTGCCTCGTCAAGATATTTTTTCGATCGGTTGAGAATTGTCGATTCTGGAACACTTTAAAACCTGTCGATTTTAAACTTGCTTTCAGATGCCAAGCACTTTGTGCAGGCCAGTTTGGTCTAAAGCAATTGAGCTAGAGCTTTCAAATTTTATACACGTATAAACCAGGGTCTGAAGTCGTACCTCGTTAAGGTTTTATCTGGATCGGTTGCAAATTGTTGATTCTGGAACAATTCAAAAATTGTCGATTTTAACATTTTCACCCGATGTAAAGTACTTTTTGCACGCGAGTTTAGTATGAAGGAATTGAGCGAGAGATTTTTAATTTAATACACATATAAACCAGGGTCTGAAATCGTGCCTCGTCATGGTGTCATCTCGATCGGTTGAAAATTGTCGATTTTGGGGCAATTGTCTTTTTTAGGTGAAATAAGTGATATAAGTGATAATATCATTTAGCACGTGGTATGTGATTATATAAGCAAACATGCTTATATAAGCAAATTATTTTTTAAATAAGTGAAATTGTATTTTGTCTTCACTTGTCTCGTCAGCTGCCCTCAAAAAACATTTTGCGTTGCAATCATGCTTATATAAGCATATTTTTAAGCAATCATGCTTATATCAGCATATTAAGCAGCAAATTAATAGAGATGTGTTAATACCTTTCTGGGGAGCCTGGTGCATTTGGAATTGGCTTACAGAAGTAATCGTGCTTATATAAGCATATTTGCTATGTAACTTAAATTATATATTTGCTTCACTGGCCTTGTCAGCTGCGTCTCAAAAGTATCTGGAATGTGCTTATAGAAGCATAATTTAATGTAATAAAATTATCTTTTTGCTTCACTGGCCGTGCTAGTTGCCTCTCTAAAGCATTTTGGTTGTGGTATATGAGCTCGTGCTTATAAAAGCATATTTTCTTTGATTTATAAATTGAGGATAATTTTGCCAAGTGGTCTCGTCAGTTAAAGAGATGTCTTCAGAAAAAAGTAAGTGATGATGCAAGATGTTACTCTGTTTTTCTTTCATCACATGATCATGTTTATTCGCAAAATTGCTCGTTATTTCCAAGGTTAATTTTAGTTGAAACTGACCATCCTGCATAAACCAATTGTTGAAGTTCACGTGGGATCCAAGGTCACTGACCTTCTAGTTTTTAGAAATTGTTATGGTTCAGAATTCATATCTAAATTTTGCTTCACAGTATTATAAATGCCAATGATGTTGTCGTTTTATTAACCGACGTTATTTAGAGAGCGTATTGCAACAAAAGGGGGTTTAAAAGAGTTTTTCTCCAATGTCTATTGCAAATAAATTCTAACTTGTGTACACATCCTCAGTAAGAACAGTATACCAACATTGTCAATCAAATCAGAGTATATCATAATAGTGATCGTTTTAAAATGTATCATTTTAGGAATCGTGCTAGTTTTAAACTTTGACCATAACAAATCAGCGCTCATATTGTGACCAGTTCATATTTCGACCACCCCTTTACAAGCGCACGGAAAGCATTTTGTGCATGTAATATTTTGTCACACATCCCTAAACTGACTTTATCATTCCCAGCAAAACGAGCTATAATACAAGCTATAATACAATGCCTTATATAGAATATCAGTGTTAGGAAAGTTTTGTTCAAATAATATTATTGAATGCAATAAATTTTCTCAGTGACGACAATGTTTGATAAAAAAACAAATATAATAAATCTTAAAGGTGTAATAATATATACTTTATAAACGCAACATGTGTTAGGCTACACCATAACAATGTCGAAATGAGGTTTTTTAATGCAAGCATTAGAACGTGACTATTACAGTTTTAAAAATAATCAAATGATATTTATTTGCACTAACGTGGTGACACTATTCGCGGAGACACATAACATAAAACCCCATTTTTGTATCACAAGGTTTCTTTACCTGTGTTTGTTGGCACAATGTCAGTGGTATTAAGACGTCTGGGATATTTGTTTAGTGAAATATATTTATAACATGATCGATGATAGTAAATAGGAAAGAGCTCTTAATAGGTTGCATTATGTTACAGAGCAAAACAAATCCTGCTTTATTCATTATTTATAGCCAAATTATTCACGTCAATTTAAGACAATTTGTAAATGCAATTTTAGAGTTCCTAAAACAATGATGTCTTATGTAAAAATACAAATACCAATACCACACACTACAATGTTATATCTAGAATGAGAAAGGGATATATTGATCAATGCTCGATACATGGTTGGCATAAAGGCACTGAAAAACTAATTTACTATTTGTGTTACTTTAAATATTGGAAATTCGACAATATTGGAAGTTCAACATTACTTTTGAGGATACACCATGCAATAAATATCATAGTATCAAAACACGTCAACCTAACTAATTGGTGCAAGGCAATTCATGTTTTCTGTTTTGAAACATAAAGACAGTTCCTGTTGGAAATAAGACTCCTAAATCATAATAAACATGGACTGTCAAGAAAATACAAGCAACTATATGTATAAACAGGACTATAAGCCTGCGTGCATCGTTGTCGATAGAAATGTTTCTGAATTTATTCGTAAACATGCGTCTAGGGATACGGATATAGCAACATTAAACACTTTTATCCAAAACCTAGACAAGCATATTCACATCGATGCTAATGACCCTAAATTCAATCATATCTATTGCAATATAGATATTATCGTAACACGACTAGTTAGTGAATTAGCGAAAGCTGATTCATATTTTACCGACACTAAGCTCCGTCCTACAGGAAGCATTTACTGTGGGGTAAAAGTTGGGCTGCCACACGAGGCAGACTACCTAATGGAAGTTCCTGAGCATAAAACATTGGATACGGGCAAAAAATTAGAAAGAGACACCTTATTTAAAATGGCGGTAGCTATTACAAAACAGAAGGGGGGGCATATTGACCTATGGACTTACTCATTGGGTCATACATTACATAAAGGAACATTGGAAAATAGGCGGAATTTGCATAGTGATGCAATGTGCGTCAGATGAAACATGCCCTTACTCTGATAAGGTCGGGGTCACAGAAGATTTAGTTCCTGTCTATGTTTTTCGATTAACAAGCGAAAGCCTCAACCCTCAAGCCTTTGCTTTTTTGCCTTTCAGCTTGCAGGAATACGCAGAGAAAGGGGATCTATGTCGTCTTAGAACGGACGACGAATGTGATACGGGGCTTATAGAAAATCAGATCATTAAGAATTTACCTGAACATAAAAAGAGAGTATTTCGTGTATTAAAATTCTTGAATCAGAACGGTCATTCCGTAATTGAATATAAAATAGATGGAAAACTAGACAAAAACACACGCCTGATACTCTATGGATACTATCCGCGTTGTCCCAGCTACCATCTCCGTGTTCTATTCTTGACCCTGTTGCAAAACATACATGGCACCAAAGCAGATGAAGAGATAACAGACGGTCAGCTTCTCATGGGTCTTCTTCGCATGCTTGAATGTATGTGCAATCGTAGAGTCGGATTAGGTCATCCATTTCTTTCTGATCATCCCTTTTACATTTCACAGTTTATGGGAGTGGCTGATCGACTTTTGAAAATCTTATGCCAAATGATGCAAAATAAAGATGATGAGATAAGCCTTTTAAACTACAAAGACGTCAACCATGAGAATCAGAATCAATCGGAATGGTGGATGGAGGATGCATCTTCCATCGATGACTCGGACAGTACTTCGGGAAACCGCGTTCGTGCTGCTTTGGCCCTGCTATGTTGCTGCTGTCAGAAACGTTAACAAAACGGTAGCAAACAAATATATTTTCATCGTGGCCCCGAAATAGACCAATAACTCACTAATGGTCGTGTGTCCTATCGACATATGCACTATTGTGAAAGTATGTTGATTACACACCGCATGCGTCTCAAGATATAACTTTTGCGTCCTATATAGTGTAACTAATAATGCTGTGCATGTACTTTCGAGATATTATTCATTAAAATGCAATCATATAATGAGGGCATGGTCAATTTTATCAACAATAAAATGTTTATTAAAAAGTTGGTTGTGTATAAATATCTACATTTTGAGTAAAATAATACTGCCATTAAGGGTATCTCCCTAAATGTGTACACCCAAAAAAATTCTTTGACTGTGATAAACCCATATGAATTGTTTCTTTAATTGTTAAGTACATCTCCATTCACATTTATGATCCCATTAGATACACATCTTGTTTAATACAACGCTGCTGTGGTTTTGTTTAAATTAGATTTTGTTTAAAAAAAATATAACAGAACATTGAATTTCTATCTCTACCATTATTTGTTTAAATGTAGATATGATTACATAATATTTAGATACAATGAATTTAGCGTTATAATGGTTTGTTTCGGGTGAACGCTCCTTTAGGCATTAGCCCCAATCAGCCATCGTGTACCCAGCACATCTAAACTCTTGTAAAATTGTAAATAGAAAAATGCATATACAATCTAGGATTGGAAATCAATTCGCCATGAAAAAAAACGAAAACAAATATATGGATACAAGCCTCGTATCCAAAGTAATCGCATTCGCGTCTACTTACACCACTTGGTGCTTCACGTGCATGACACTCGAGAGGAGAGACAGGTTCGGATATATCTATTTTATTCGTGTGCATCATCCACTTATTTAGAACCCAGGTGTATTTTGATATTATATACACAATCCATGTAAAGAAAGAATCACAAGCGTTCTAGCTAAAATACAATCTTTGAATGGAAAAATCAGTCTTTTGAACATTGAGAATTAGGATTGGCTTGAATCACAGATGGATGATGCTATTTCTATTGATGAAGCAGACATCAAATCACGAAATCGGATTCAAACTGCTATGTTCAATATATGTTGCTGCTATAAAAGACGTTAACAGACAGACGTTAACAAACGAAAAAAATGGTGTATGATGGCACCAAAGCAGATAAAGAACTGACTAGTGACAACCATTGGTGTCTAAATGGGCTCTCATTGTTTGCAAAGCGCCATATAATGCATATTCTCAAAACAAATATACCTGTTTTTGCGTCGATATATTATGTATAGATGATTTTCTAGATTCTTATGATAATAAACATGCATATTTCAAAACCAATTCACAAAAAAAAACATTTACATGATAACAATTTTCAGTACAATAGAAATATTACAATTGATGTATATAAAATGCTTATGGTACTATACACATAAAATACATTTTTTTCTGCAAATTGGTAATTAAGATTATAAGATATGTCTTCTTCACAGCAAGATGAAAAGTTATAATTTAGATTAATATTGCTGCTCAGTTACTCTAATCTGATGATTTATTATGTTTATTTCATTGTTTGTTGTATAGTTAATATTGACATAATTAGAGGCTTTAAATAGAAGCAGTGGGTATTAATAATATTGCATGGCTCTTATGGTTTTTTAAGTAAGGAACAGTGATGATTTATCTATTGTGAATGTGTAAAACACTTAGAAGTCTTATGTTTCTTGTTGTAACGTCAATTTGTGCAGAGTAATAAGACACAGGAGAGCTTTATCGTGTTATTCAAAAATTACAATTTCTGGATTCGCTTTGAAAATACTTATCTATTTGTCTCATTGCAAACATAGTCAATAAAATTGGCAGATAAGTACCATAAACATGTAAACAAATGGGAGGAGATTGGAATCTATTTTCGAATAGGAGTAAGAATGCAAGGTTTTCTTCGCAAAAGACGTAATCAAGATGGACGTCACTTTCTTCGTGAAACTTCTTCTTCAAGGAGACATCAGTTATACGGATATGATGAAATTAAATATGTTCAGTCACAAACTAGAATAGTATGTTGATAAATACGGGCCAAGATGAGTCAAATTTACCGTGGTGTAGATATCATCAAGCTACTGCTTCTACTTTCTCTTAATCCAACTGTTAACGAATTTTGATAATTTGATTATCAATATTAATATATTGTTTTTGTTAACAAAATGAGATTCGACTTAAATCAAAGTTGGTTCCGTATATGATTATTATAATACAGGCAATATATATCCCACACATTTGATGTACCAAGTGATTCTTTGCTATACAAACTTGAAAGCAAACTGAGTGAAAATAAAAATTTAAAAAACGGTTGCAAAACATAAAATACATGAAATTTTGTGTAAAATACATGTTTTGAACGTGAACAATGTATTGTCAGTTCACTGAGCTAAGAAACAGGATTCATGGCAAATTTAAAGTTGAAGGACTAAGGGCACAACATGTTCCGTTAAAATAAAACATGTTTTTGCGTTGTTGCCCAAATATGTCTTTTGCGAAAAACAAAGTGAATATTTACCAGGAATGAATTCAAAATCAGCATTAATTTTATTTATTTTCTTCAAAAACTCTGTTCCTCTTTCGCTTCATGCAAGCTAGAAATGGAGAAACAGCTGAGCTTGCTTGCAAAAAATCACACATTTTTGAAAAATATAAATGTTAAACAGTGATCATTTTGTTGGAACTCCTTTTTGAAAAGTATAAAAGTTATTTTACATTATTTAAATAATGAGTTCCTTTGTGTTCCAAATAAGCCAGCTATGAATCAGACGTGTATGTAGTGCCTCTGAATAAAAAATGCAATTAAATTTAGCCTTTTGGTGTTGTGGTTCTTTTTTTTTGCGTTTGGTTCATTTTTTGTGTTGGGTTTCTTTTTAGCCACGGCTTGCTTTGCAAGACGTGGATTATGCCACCGCTTGGCCGTGATAAATATATACCTTTATACATTTATTTGTTTAGTTCGTTAACTTTTTCTTAAAAACACTACTCCTCCCACAGTTGTTGACCGATTTTAATGAAATTTGGATATGTTATTTTTGGGGTTCTTGGGCTTTCAAAAACTGCTAGTATGTGCTTATATTGCTTATATAAGCAAAGTTATGACTGCTTATAGTTTCCAATGTTCAAACCGTTAAGTGAGCATATATAGTCAGGTTTATGCTGTGCATGTGATTGTGACGTCACAATAAGAAATAGATGATTGTTCTGTTAATTTTACACACCATAATATTCAAATGATGGAAGTTGTATGTGTTACTATGAGTTGTCGCCTTTTTAGCCACGGCTTGCTTTCCAAAACGGGGTTTGTCCCATCAGTTTGCCGCTATTGATTTATATATATATATATATACATTTATTAATTTATTTGTTTAGTGTGTTAAACTTTTTTGCAAATCGCTACTCCCCCCACAGTTGTTGACCGATTTTAATGAAATTTATATATGTTATTTTCGGGCTCCTTGGGGTTTTAAAAACTGCTTATATGTGCTTATATTGCTTATATAAGCAAAGTTATGGCTATTTTTTCCCATTCAAACAGTTTAGATTGCACATGTGATTGTTACTTCATAATTCACACACCATAATATTGATATAATGAAATTCATATGACATAGTATTAGTTCCTACTCGTTTTAACAGTACTTACAACCTTTTGTGGTGCACTCGTTATAATTGTGACGTCATGATCAAACCAACACGCAGTGGATATGAACAAAGGGCTTTGAATAGTAAATTGACACACCATAATATTTAAAAGATACAAAGCATCATTTATCATTGGGGTCCTGTATGTTTGAAATTAATGTGTGCAGTTAAGTTCAGTTTTCTTATAATAACCTTTATTTTTGTTTAAATAAAAGCATAGTTATTTTATGTCGTAAACTTGTAGTGTATGAATTTATGTTTTGCAAGGTAGTAATGTTTAAATAATTTAAATCATACTAAAATGATTTTTCTGTTTGTTTTGTCAGTTTCGTCTCAAAATCTAAAGCTCTAAACTGAAAACTGTGTACACCAACAATGCCAATCATGAAGTGATATATTTTTATCTAGATTGTAGTCACGGTCAAGTTTCATAAAAAGGCAGTTAACCAATTTTAGTGCTACGTTATAATTTTGCAAGATATGACATTAATCAGATTAAAATAAGCTTGTGCAAGATGTGGCACACTGTCCTTGGACAGTCTTGTTTAAGGTTGTGAATCTTGTTATCGTTGTTTTTTTTCCCGAGTTGCGTTTATTGTTTTTGTGGGGTTTGTTTTCTTGTGTTGTGTTTGTCATGTTTCGGCCATCGTTCTTACCGCTTATCTCGTCGACCGCCTAACTCGTCACTTTTTCGAATCCATTTCCCTCTTTAATTTACCTTTTTTGAAATCGGATATCTCGTCATCTGGTTATTTCGTCATTTTCACCTCGGACCAAGCACTGTCTAGAAAAGCGGATAAAACTGTATATTTCCTATTGAAAACCCAAATGTATCATTTCGTATACTAAGGTTTCAACACATGCAATATCGATCTCGCATTTACTATTTTGGAGACAGCACGTGATGAATGGCATGCACACAGTTTTCATATAAAAAATGTTTTTTTCCTCGTCGAAAGCATATCAGTCGAAGCTCTAGAAAACGTATATAGTGTAACAGCTTGGTGGCCGAGGAGACTGCAGGCAACAAAGCGCAAAGTTAATTTTAGAATGAGAAAGTAACTTGTCAGGCTTCTGTTTTAACTTTAACTGAAAGAGTACATGTATCGATTAAAACTATCTACACATTCTTGTGAGCTTGAGATAATCCAATAAATAGGAGCTGATTATAAGTTTAAACACATCTTTGATTATACGATCTAAGGAACCAAAGTACCTATTAGATTAAATTGAGGCCTATAAACAGATAGGCTATATCACTTTACTTGATTGTTTAATATTACATGCAAATCAAAGTGAGTGGATATCGCCTTTCTCAGTGTCGATCAAAAAAGATTTTACGATTTTATAGAAGTCTAATCAAATGGTGGATTAAATTTGTAATATCACGATATTCAAATATGGTTCAAAAGATAGATAAAATTTTCCATTGTTCTCATTGTCAAATGAAGGCCAGGATTAGTCATGGCAGATGGATTCCACGGAAAAAGTAACGCTATAGAGGAGACTGATATTACTTTTAAATTGGGATACAACCGTCCAGGATATAAACATGTAAGATATAATGTATCTAAATTTCTTCGTAAGCACAAATCTAGCGATGCGGATATTGACAAATTAAACACTTTTATCATAAAGCTAGACAAGCATATTCACGTTGATAAAGATAACCCGAGATACAGTCACATCTACCGTGGAATAGATATAATCATGAAACGAGTCGTCGGTGAATTAGCGAAAGCTGATTCATATTTTTCCGAGGCGAAGCTCCGTCCTACAGGAAGTATTCACTCTTGTGTGAAAGTGGGGTTGCCACACGAAGCAGATTACCTATTTGAAGTGCCTGAGGATAAAGTATTGGATACATGTGAAACCATAAAACAAGACACCTTATATAAAATGGTGGTGTCTATAACAGAACAGGAAAACACCAATTTAACTGAGGGTCTTGATCATTGGGTCATACATGGTGTAAAGCAACACAGGCGTATCGGTGGCATTTGTTTAGTGATGGAGTGTCCTTCAATCGAATTTGATCGTGATTCAAAACATGTCGGAGTAACAGTGGATTTAGTCCCTGCTTATGTCCTTAAATCAACAAGCAAATCCCTCACGGATAAAGCTGCTGCATTTTTGCCGCAAAGCTTATCGGAATACGCGGCAGAGGGAGACCTTTATCGATTAGCAACAAATGACAAATGTGATACTGGTTTGATTGAAAATCAAATCATGAAAGAGTTATCCGAAAGTCAAAAGCGAGTTTTTCGTGTATGGAAATTTTTGAATCAAAATAAATATTCCGGCCGCTATATCAATGGGGAATGTGACAACAAAGGTCTTGATGTAACAACGCGCATGCGATTGTATGGATACAAGCCTCTTACCTCGAGTTACCACCTTCGCGTCTACTTCCTCCACCTGTTGCTCCACGTACACGGCACTCCAGCAGAGGAAGAGCTGAGTGATGGTCGGCTTCTCATGTGTCTCGTCGACATGTTACAAGTTTTAGATGATCATTTGGTGAATCATCCATTTATTCAGGGCCAACCATTCTATGGATTTTATGGATACAAACCATTTAAAGAAAAAATCATAAGCGTTCTTGCGAAAATGCAATCTTTTACTGGACAAGTCAGTCTTTTGAACAGTGAGAATCAGGATTGGATTGAGGCACCTGAGTGTGATGAACCAACATCACAGATGGAGGAGGGAATCTCCGCTAATCAAATTGAAATAAAGTCACGAAGCTGGATTCAAACTGTAATCTCCCTTATATGTTGTTGTTGTCAAAGACGTTGACAGAAAGTTGGTTGACAAGTATCGGTGGCTGTATGTTTTATAGACAGATAATCTAGGTTCAAACTATATCCGTTGCATGTTGCATGCGGACGCCAATATATACATGTTTATCAAATATCATGCACACATATAATGGGGGTGATGCCCATTTTCTAATCAAGTGAAATGTTTGAAATGTAAACGTTGTAAATGTTGGTATGAAAATCGGTATTTTAAATTAAATATATGAGGTCATTCATAGGTTTCTCACTGAATTGTGCGCTTAAATATATGCTTTGACGATGATAATCTATATGTTTCTTTCACTGTTTTGATGCATCTATATTCATATGTGTGATAAAATTAGATACACATTTTGTTTAATACAACGATGCTACGGTTTTGTTCACATTCTGGGGGTAATACTCATTTACATTTTCATTTTTTTCTGATCAAGTGAACATTAGATCATACAACCATATTCAGACTGTTATACTCCTTCTATGCTGCTTCTGCCAGCGAGGTTAATCAATTTGCAAAAAATTCAATAATAAGAGATGAGAAATTTCGTAACAGTACAAACTAATAAGAGGCATGAAATAGATGCAGTGGGTATTTGATAATATTGCATGACTCTTATGGTTTGTTTAAGTAAGGAACAGTAATGATGTATCTATTATGAATGTGTAACACCTCGAGATCTAATGTTTCTTGTGAAAACGTCAATTTATGCAAAGTAATAAGACACAGGAGAGTTATTTGTATGAATACACATGGACGTATTTGAGTATTTGTCAGGCGAAAAGTTGTTGACTCAATATTTTCTTATGATATTATATTCGAAAGAGAAAGTACTTTAATGCAAATAAAATTGTCACCGTAATTTAAATGATGTCATACAAATTTAACATTACTTGCGACGTGAGACTATTTATGTAGACAAGGCTATAGGCTTTCCTGGAAACGATTATCAGAAAGTAGTGTAAACAATCAAGCGGTATTGCTGTATATCATTTAAAGGATATAATATGGAGTGCAAATATTAATATAAATCCAATACTTCATGAATAAAATAATTATTACGTCATCTTAGTTGTAATTTGATGTGAGGGAACAATAGTCTTATTTTGTAATAATCAGATGTGTTATCTACTTAATAAATATATTAAATATAAATAAAGCTTGTCAGATTATAAAAAGATGATTATATGTTAAATCATTGTGTTTGAAAGTGGGACGCCAAAGCTAATTCGGACATAGTTTGAGCTTACATATAATTATATGGGAGTTGAGCCAATTAAAAATGGAAGATAAGTGTCATAAACATTAAAAGAACTTGGAAGAGATTGGAATCTATTTTTGAAATGGAGTTAGAATGCAAGGTTGTCTTCGTAGACGTAATAATGTACATAATAATGTATAATTTCACTTTTTGTCGTGAAACTCTCTAGTAAAAGGGGCCCTCAGTTATACTGTTGTGCTAAAAATCAAATACAAAATCTAGAAAGTGTGTTCACGTTGATAAAGACAGTCCATGATAAGTTAAATTTACCGTGTTGTATATATTATCAAGCTATTGTTTTTACTTTCCGATATACCTGGATATACCTCATGTAGTGCCTCCGAATAAAATAGATACAATTATATTAAGCATTTTGGTGCTGTGGTTCTTTTTTGAGTTTGTTTTTTAGGGTATCTTTTTTAGGTTGTGTATCTTTTATGCGCTGGGTTTATTTACTTTAGTTCCGTTAGTTTTTTTATGTGTTGGGTTTCTTTTCTGGTGTTGTGTTAGTCTCGTTTCGGCCATCATTCTCACCGCTTATCTCGTCGACCGCCTGACTCGTCACTTTTTCAAATCCCTTTTCCTCTTACATTTACCTTTTTAAAATCGGATATATCGTCATCTGGCTATCTCGTCGTTTTCACCTCGGACCGAGCACTGTCGAGTTAAGCGGGTAAGGCTATATATTCCCTGTTCGATATCAGAACACAAATGCATGTTTTCGTATACAAAGGTTTCGATATATGTATCATCAATCTCGCATATTCAATTTTGAAGGCACCTCAGGATGAATGGCATGCACACAGTTTCGCACACAGACCCATTGTAGTAAGCTCATTTGCATAGCTGCCTCTCGAGAAAGAGTTAACACAGCGCACTGGTTGTAAAGCATGAACATTCACCACCAGTATCTATATGCTAAAACAGTGCATTTTTCAATATCTTGCTGTTTAAAACAAAGACGCATCGGTCAAATATATCGTTAAAAGTGAGGCGAAAAAGAGACGAAGATATATATGTATCAACTATCATTTTACGAACCAATGTAGAAGTACATGTATTATTTATCTCGTCTCTCAACAAAATAAAAACATAAAACAAAAAAACTGACTCTAAAAGTTACCAACTACTTCACTATAACCTTCGCTATCAATTTATTGAAATAAGTTAAATAGAATTATTGTATTAATGTTTTTTAAGTATAAATACAACATTCATTGAATAATCCTTAATTACATTTCTACTAATAAGTTTGAATTGCTTAAATGAAAGCATCCGTTTCGTTTGGATGAAATATGTTTTTGAGGAAGGCCTACATGTAAATTTTCCATCCACCCTAAATAGCCATACGAACAGGTTTTCGTTACATTACATTACTTACGGTAATTTACTGTTGATGTCAAGTTTTACTTTTTTTATTTAATACAAATAGTAAACGATATTGAAACACCAAAGCACACACATTTGACATATAAACATGGTATACGCGTACATGTTTACCGGAGGATATGGATATTTGTAAACTGATAGCTAATAGTAACGAAGCAAACATATAAACTTAAAACTTTAAAAAGTAAGTATTTTGAGTTAGGAAAGTTTTTAAGTGGCTATATTGCATTGTAGAAACTCTACCAAGAACTATTCATTAATTTCGTTTTCGAAACTGATTTTGATGCGATCGTTTTGCTAATAATTTACAATATTTCCTGATTTATATTGGGATATTTAATGAATGCGTATAAATCGATATACACGTATATTTGAAGATATAGTATACTTCTAAAGTAAGTTAAGGTTTAACTCATCGTTTAAAATCGTTTAATCGTTTAAAATGAATAGAACAACAAGTATCAAAAGATGAATCCTACATAAACTAAAGGACATAACACACTGGAAACACAGACATACATGTGCTATTTTGCATTGTTTTTACCGCCAGTGCAACACAAGCAGCGTTTGTTTACAAATGCAGCTAAATGGGATCGATCGAAAAGTGTTTTTCCTTATCAATAGCATATCAGTCGAAGCTCTAGAGCTGCAAACATATCTAGTGTTACGGCTTTGTTGCCAAGAAAACGACTGCAGGCAACAAAGAGTAAAGTTAATTTTAGAATAAGAAAGTAATTCTGCCGGGCTTATCTTTGACCTGTAACAGAGAGAGCGTATACATGTACATCGATCAGATTAACATTCTAATTAGTTTGAGATACATGGAATAAATAGAAGCTGATTATTAGTTTGGAACACATATTTGATATGATCTAAGGAACTTAAGTATCTATAGGATTAAATAAATATAAAAAAGACTATATTACTTGTATTGGATTGTTTAATTATAACATGCAAAGTGATTGGATATCACCTTTCTCCGTACCGCTCAAAAAGTAATTTAGTATATAAAAATAATCCAATAAAGGATTTTAGTATCAAGATATCAAACAGAGATTAATATGTAGAATTAAAAATACTTTATCGTAGTTCTCTATGCAAAATGAAAGCACGGGAATAGTCAATAAAAATGGCAGAGGAATGCAACAAAAATAGAAACAATGAAGAGGAGACAGATATAACGTTTAGAGTGGCATACGATTACACCAAACATGAAGTTGTAAGATATAATGTATCTAAATTTCTTCATGAACACAACACTAGCGTTACAGATATAGACAAATTAAAAACTTTTATCTTAAAACTAAACACGCATATTCACGTTGATAAAGATGATCCAAGATACAGCCACATCTACCGTGGAATAGATATCATCATGAAACGAGTCGTCAGTGAATTAGCAAAAGCTGATTCATATTTTACCGAGGCAAAGCTTCGCTCTACAGGAAGTATTCACTCTGGTGTGAAAGTGGGGTTGCCACATGAAGCAGATTACCTACTGGATGTGCCTGAGGATAAAACACTGGATACAGGTGCAGTCATAAAAAATAACACCTTATTTAAAATGGTGGTAGCTATAACAGGACACGAAAGAGTGAGTTTAACTGACAGGCTTGACCATTGGGTCATACATGGTGTAAAGCAACATGAGTATATAGGTGGTATTTGCTTAGTGATAGAATGCCCCTCACTCGAATGTGACCGTGATTCAAAACATGTCGGAGTAACAGTGGATTTAGTCCCAGCTTATGTCCTTAAATCAACAATAAAATCCCTCAGTAATACAGCTGCTGCATTTTTGCCGCATAGCTTACCGGAATATGCGGCAAAGGGAGACCTTTATCGTTTAACAACAAAAGACGAATGTGATACTGGTTTGATTGAAAATCAAATCATGAAAGAGTTACCCGAAAGCAAAAAGCGAGTTTTTCGGGTATTAAAATTCTTGAATCAACATTTATTTTCCGGCCTCTTTATCAATGGGGAATGTGACAACAAAGATCTTGATGAAACAACGCGTCAGCATTTGTATGGATTCAAGCCCTATATCCCAAGTTATCGACTTCGCGTCTTCTTCCTCTACCTGTTGCTTTACGTGCACGGCACTCCAGCAGAGGAAGAACTCAGCGATGGCCGGCTTCTTTTGTGTCTCATCGACATGTTACAAGGTTTAGATAGTGTTTATGTGGATCATCCACTTATTCAGGGCAAATATTTATCTGGAATTTATTCAGACAACCCAATAAAGTATTTCATACGCGTTCTTGCGAAAATGCAATCTTTTACTGGAGAAGTCAGTCTTTTGAACAGTTAAAATCAGGATTGGCTTAAGTCATCTGATGGTGAATGAACATTCCATCACAGGAAGATTTAAGAGTGAGAACACGGATATTAACAGTGAGAATCATATTATACCAACATCAGAGATGGAGGAAGGCATCTTCTCTAATCATATGGAAATAATGTCACAAAGCCGGATTCAAACTGTTATCTCTCTTCTTTGTTGCTTCTGTCAAAGACGTTGACAGAAGGATAGTATTAACTAGTATCGATGGCCGTATTTTTTATCGACAGATTATTTAGTTTCAAAAGAGATTCGCTGCATGTTGCATGCGGAAGCCAAAATAAATTAATATGTGTTTTGCGTCGTACGTTTTATAGAGTGATCGATTATGATATACATGTATATAAACATGTTTATCCAATATAATGTACACGTTTAATGGGGGCGATGTCAGTTTTCTAATCAAGTAAACTGTTTCAAATGAAAACTCTGTTGGTATGAAAATCGGTATTTTGAATGAAATATATGACGGTATTTATAGGTTTCTCATTAAATGTGCGCGCTTAACAATATCCAATGAAGAAGATAATCTATATGTTTCTTTCACTGTTTTAATACATCTATATCCATATGTATGATCAAATTAGATACACATTTTGTTTAATACAACAATGCTACGGTTTTGTTCCCATTCTTGGGGTAAAACTAATTTACAATTTCATTTCATGATTGTGTATTGCATTTTATTTAAGCATATTGATATGTAATAAATATATATATTGAAGTAAAATGTTTTAAAGGAAAAATGTTGTGTATGAAAATTGGTATTTTAAATGAAATATATTATACTATTAACAGGTTTCACACTAAATGTGTGCGGTAAAAATATCATATGACGATGATAATCTATATGTTTCTTTCATTGTTTTAATGCAACTTTATTCATATGTATGATCAGATTTGATACACAGTTTATTTAATACACCGACGTTACGGTTTTGATTATTTGATTACGTGTAGTAATAACAATATACTTAGAGACATGGAAATGAGGCAATAAACATTTAAAATTGATCCTCTATTTAACTTCATTGCTATTTGTTTTGTTTCAAATGTCACATATTTCATCTTCAAAAGAATGACATATTAAAATAGATTTATAAAGATCTATGATTGCTTAATGCTTGACATTGTGTATAATCCTAAAATGATACAAGTCTAAGGAAAACATTCAAACATAATTATTTTTTTGTTAAACCAAAACGCAATTTTCAGATAATGTGCATCATCCTTGATAACAATTTTAAAAACTTCATTAAACTAGAAAGAATTCACATGAATACTTACATGATTCATTGGATCCGATAAATACACACGCGCAAAAACAAGCAAAATCTATCTGTCACAACCGAACTTTTAAATAAATTTAAAGAGCGTTCACTCGAAACAGGCGAAACAAGCTCAAAGCGTATTTGTTTATGTTTTATACCAGTTTCACTTGAAGAAAAAGGCGCGTAATGTAAATGTTCGAATTATGCGCTTTTTTCTTCAAGTAAAATTGAGCGATTAAATGGTCTGTTTTGGGTGAAGCGCATCCTTACTGTAAATCCCGATTGGACACCCATGACACATTTTTCAACAATAATTAAAGTCATCTTTTAACAGTATTACAATTAAGAACGACGACAAAATAATGTTTTTTGTTTTACCATTAACAATTTTGCAAAAAAAAAAGGTGATCACTTTTCAAAGCCAGCTTGATTATTTCTCATTTTCTAGCCGGCTTGGAACTTGAAAGGAGCACCCTTTACAAAAATTAAAATGTTGAATAATAAATAACATATGACATATTGAAAAAAGCACTTTTATCAATGTCGAACTAATTATTCCCAATAATTATTCTTGATATTACGGAATTCCCCGAAAATGTGTTCCTCAAGCTGCTCCAAGCTAGATTATTTCAATATTTTTTAAGCATGTTGTAATTCGATAGGGGAACACTATTTGTGAGGGTCCGCTCGTGAGGTGATCTTAACACAGTTAATGTTGTTTTTCTATGAAACTGAAGCTTCGCTATGCTTATAATGTGGCTAGACCCTAATATATCAGCAAATTTATTTAATAAAAACCCCTTTGCAGAGGCTCCAAGATCTCCTCCAACGAGAATTGAACAACATTGAGCATTCATTTCCAATCATCAGACATCAGCGTTTGCTCAACATCCTACGAAAAGGCAAATTGGAATTGGATAAGAAAGAACTCCAACAGGTAAGACATTGTAA
>LQRL01046943.1:5781-17016 GCA_001703475.1 Hydroides elegans | reverse complement strand
TATAGTTATACGCAAATTATGGATTTAATTTTATTAAGAATTGCGGTAATTATATCTCACGCGTTTGGGGGAATAAGTTGATTTAAAAATTGTAAAAAAAGTACTTAAAACAAATATGTTAATTTCTTATATATTCATATTTTGCTTGTAAATCGAATCTCTTATTAACTTAATATTGAATTATTTATAATAAAATTGTCTAACACAAATGTTTGTGTCACTGTTAGAGAAGACGAAAATAAACAAAATGTATAGCACAGTATATTGTTTTTTTTTTTTACATTTTAATATTATTAAGCGACACAAATAAGCTCGAGTATCTCTTAATGATATATTTTTACACGGTTAAACATGGTGTATATCAAAAGCAAATTCAAGATTACATGTATATATGTTTTTATAAAGTTATAGCAAATATGGTGGACAAACGTGGAATCAAAAACAAAATAAAATAACTTGCGGAGGGCACATTGTATTGTTCAATCAAAAGAAAAATAAAACACCAAAAAATAAAACAAAAGTAATGTCGTAAATACCATCATGGCAGAGCACATCTTTTAAAAGGCGCATTAACTTAATTTTGTGTGTTTCAAATGCATCAAAAGTTTCTTGCTCTAGTTTATTGACGATAGGATAAGGTTTTAAAAAGATTTTATTATGTCACAAAATAATGACGTAGACTATAAATTACTCAATCCCGGAAGAATATGTATAGTTTTTGTATCTTGGAATTTCCTTCACAAAAGGGAAGAAATTATACAGAATATGCAGGTGAGCCTACGGGTGGTAGTTATATTTAGATATGTTATCGATATATGCGGGTGTACATTTAGTTTCATTTTGGAACATTCCATAATTGGATTGACTTTTTGTATAACGAATATAATCTAGATAGGTTTACATTAATGTCTTTTCTTTTCTTAAAGGTATTTTACTCAATCCAGGAAGTGACGCTTATAACTGTGCCGCGAAATCAATGCCAACCCGTATGAAATCCCTATTTTGCAAATAACTAACCTTATATCCTTTCCCTTAATTCCAGTTTATTATACAAAATAGACTTCTTCTTTGTGTTTAGAAAAAAATGGATTTAAATGGCTCCACAAGATTATACATCTACATCAATGGTTGAGGAAAACCCATTGAGAAAATAAGAAACAAAGAGTTCCTGTCACCAACAGAAATAACTGATACCATTAAGCATCGACATTCATTATACCTAGATAACGAATCATGGATTCTATGCATTGGTAATCATTAACAAGACGGGAGTTTATTGGTTTATTCTTGTATTCCTTGAATAATTCTTTACACACCGTCAGCATACCCAAACAACTGGCTATGCTTTAATGAATTTATGGGAAGTTAATATTCATAAATTTATTAGCGAGATACATAAGAGGCAATTACAGTAGATCGAGATATACCCCACAATGACAGCAAGAATCCAAACTAGAAGTTAACCAACGGATAAAATTAGCGGCGTAGGTTCTGTATAAGAAATAAAGCAAACCAGTTAGCTTCACATTGAAAGGAAGGGCGTATCCACGTTCATACAACGGGTTCCTTGGCTCAACTACAATGTAGTTCTTGACAATTTAGACCCCAACACTAAGGTTATCAAACATATTTTTCTTCCCTTATCTAAATAATGGTATAGTGATTTGATAAATATGTGTTTTCTTTAAAGCTACATGAAGATTGTTTTGGGGTCTAAACGTCTAAGGTTCCTCAACCATACACAGAAAACTAAAACACTGCATTGATATACCTAGATATCGACTGATGGTATCTATGCATTGCTTATCAGTAATAAGACGGGAAATTATGGGCTTTTTCTTGTATTCTTCAAACAAGGCTTCTGCTACGGACAGGGCACCAAGGCATTTGGCCAAGCTGGAACATATGGGAAGTTCATATATATTTACATAATAAAATGGTGAAAAACAGATTAATCTGAAATTGTCATATATTTGACTTTTGCTAAGGCAACTTCAAATCAGATGTCTTGTTATACAAAGATGCAGCTATAGTATAAATCAAATTAATATAGTTTTATAAAACATGCATGGAGACAATATTTAAAGGACAAATCTGGTAAGAATGTATCCGCTATGACTAGAGGTGATACATTCAAACCAAATTTGTGATTTTATACACCAGTAGAAATTCTATATGCATTAAGCTAGAAAAAAATGAAGAAAATATAAATCACAAATGAAAATCTTAAAAAGAGAAAAGTAATTTATAATTATTCATTCTGTTCAAGCAACGGGATTGATCAATTTCGGGAGTGAATCTATTTAATTTCGTAACATTGGGAAGCATGTATTCTATCTAGTGTATAAACAACTATTTAGGAAAGCAAATTCTGATATGAATTTCAAACTTCATTATTTGAATCAAAATGATGATATGCAAAGGAATGGTGGCGAGTTGTTTTTATTTAGCAAATGACTATTTTTCTCCAATGGTTGTAAGAGGCTTGACTTTGAACGTACCAGACAATCATTATTTTCCCGCAAAAGCAAATGTTAATTATTGTAGTATAAAACAATTCATTTAAAAAGCTTAAACATTACAAGAATTATATCGAAGTTTCGAGGTAGCGATCGATTTATTTTGTTCATTGGTATTAGGCTATGTTTTTATTTTTAGTTCATAATTATGTGCAGGTATAATTGCTGTGTAGAGCGGCATAGTTTCGATTTCGATTAAAGGAAGATTAAAACATATAAAGGGCGTTGGTAATAAAGTCATTATCGACAAAAACTGATACATAAATCATCGCGACGTCCTACCTAAGAACCTATCGATTCCTTCTATACAGCTTTTATCTGATACCACTGACGTTACTACTGGTCTTTCTTTTCCTAGCCTAAATAATTCTTTTGCAACGGTGAGTGAACCTAATGACTTTGCAATACTGAAACAAAAACAAGGCTTGAAAGTTTGAAATATAAATATAATGATTCACATATCGACAAAGTATCACATGCAAGAATAAGGTATTATCATAAAAAGAAATGATGAAATGTAATATGAAGTTAAATACATCTTATAGTACATTTTATCGACTATATTAATGACTGCCAGCATACAATCGCTATTTCTTATGTGATATACCATTATATGATTGTAAATACAAACGCATAGAACTATAACTAGAAAGGTAATGAAAAATATAAATAACGGTACATCGTACAATGTAAAAATAGCGTTAGAGTATCACTGAAAATCGCGTCTTTAAATAAGGGAATACAGCAAAACTGAGTAAATATGTCGAGACGTATAATCGCGTCTTCGCATGTACTAGTGTACATTTGAAATACGTATTGCATGATGTATCTTTTAAGAAATATTTTTTTTACGTCGGTGCATATTTAAGATGCTTAATATATATAATATCCCTATTTGCATAAAAAGAAAAGTAATATTTGAAATTTAAATATCATATATATAAACGTTATTATGCGAAGTATGGTACAAAGGCGCGGATTCAGAATATATTAAACTGCAGCGGAGGGGGGGGGGGTGGTCGATAAAGCACGATGGTTTCAAATCTAGGACATAACGCCTCTCTATTTCTAGTAAAACATGCATATATGATGGAACTGGGGAGTGCGCGCCCAGTCTTAATCCGCGCCTGGATACAGGTATACATCAGTGACGTGACTGTATATACCGAGAAAACTCAGCATAGTTTGCAGACACTGTTTATCTGTGATGAAACGGGAGAGAATGGGTTTTATCTTGGATTCCAAATAAAGCTCTTCTGCTACCTTCAGGACACCAAGGCATTTGGCTATGCTGAAATATAAAGATGAAAATGTGAATTTTGGTGAAAATATACAATAAACTCAATAAATTTTAAACCCTGAGAGAAAAAGTCAAGAATGAATATAACAGTCTGAAGAATTGAAATGCTGGCCTATCTAAAATTCCAATACACTGGTGTCGTGCTTGAAATAGAAAATTAATCATAACTTGTTTTTTCTACCTCCACAAATATACGTTCATCTATGTAGATGTTGATTGAAAAGTAGATCAGGTCAGGACAAAACGCAGCAATGTTCAATTTGCATGATTGTCTCTTTGGATGTATTTCACAAGTTAGTTTTTTTTTTCAAATAGGAGAAACATATTCTGATAGATAGAACTCATGCGATCCAAATATTAACTTATTTATATTGATTATGATCTAAATCAAATCATTCAGTTATGCAACGCAATTACAGAATATCCGGAAAATACCAATTTCATGTTCCAGAATATCTCCATTATTGGAAATTGTTTCAATTCATTGATCTCAAATATAACCATACGTTTTACCAAAAGTGATTTTAGACAGGTTTCCTACAAGTATTTATTCATAAAATCGGTTTTCCGTTGTTTCATCTTCACTCTTATTGTGCGGTCGGGCCTGAGCTAACTTTCTGCAAAATAGCTGTGAAGTAAATATTGAGAAACCAGCTACATGTATATTTAATCATATATATTCTGAAGACATTTCGAAGCTTTCGTATACAATATCGCTGACACCTGACCGCACCATAAACTTATTGTTTAAGACTATATTGATCACATATGCACACCTTGTAATTGCGGGTAGGGTGACTATTTTATCTGCTTTGATGGCTGCGTTGAAACAATCTGCGCCCTCTGTCTCCATGCACAGCATAGGCACGTCTTGCCAGTTCACGCGTTCCAAACCTGCGAAAGAATGAAGCAATGCCTAACTATAGCTTATGCTGTGTAAACTTATGACTTAGAAGTTGTTGTAAAATTAACGACCATGCACCTTTATACAAGGAAGCTTTTGTTAAATTCATGCCCAGATAACTTGCCCAGATAACTTGCCCAATCATAAACTGTTCCATATAAATAACCACAGATTTGCCATTAATAGTGAACTTATTTGATTAGACCGTTGACGATGCAAAATATAACGATGAGCTATTTTTTGCTATTTACTATCAAACTTTAGAATATATAATGGAAAACTTTATTTTCACGCCTAAAGCCAAACTAATGTATATTGAAAAATGCCTAAGGCTTGACTAGTATACCTTTGAGTATGCCTAAGGCCAGTCCACCGCCTCCGACTGAAGTGATGATTAAGTCGGGTTTGTTTTCTAAATCTTCTTGGAGTTCTTCAACTAAGCTGGCATGGCCGTCCCTTGAGAGAAAACGAACATTAACCCAGGATCAAGATAGTGTTTCATATATTTCACAATATATAACAAAAACAAACGTTTCACAATCTTTGCTTGAAAATATAATTTTAGTACGGCTTCGTACCTATGTAACGTTTACTATAGGTTACAGATATATATTTGTGAGTGAATAATTTTATTCATAAAATCCATTTTAACTTTTCGTGAAATGAAAGGAACAAGACCGTGGATATATCAATTGAATTTCTAACATACTTTATATAATGTTTGGATGATTGTTGAATAATCAATGAAATAACGTCCGACCTGCCCATTAATGCATTTATATTTCGGTTTAAAATTACTTATCCGCTGTTTTAAACCCTATGCATTACAATAGTCATGAAGTTACACACATGGCTCTTACCAGATGTCGGGGTGATCGAAGGGATGCACAGCAAACACACCTGCAACAGATTACCGGTATCAGAGAGGTTTAGCAACAAACTGCACTAGAAATGGATATTGAAAATAAGGTCAAAACAATGATCTCCAACAGACATTATCAGTATTTTCGTTCTATTTTCTTTTTCAAACAAGTAATTTATATAAATATATTCTATCAAAACATATAACTTTTTTTCAAATTTTCCTTTAATTTTGGAATGTTAGAAATATTAAGACTGTGTGTGAATAAATAACTTGTCTCAAGCTATTAAGCATCGAAAAACCATTAATGATTTCGAGTTAGATGCTAGACTTTAAGAAAAATGACCAACAGGCATAATATTGACATTTTAACAGATTGACATGAGAAACGCATTTTTATATTTGAAATCGACAAAGAATCAATACCAAATAAATGTAGGTCAGCAATTCAGGAAAACAAAACGCATATCAAGATCAAAATGCTGGGGTTACTTGAATGGGAGCAGATCTAACTTCGGTTTAAGCACATTGATGTATTAGAGTCCTTTTTCAATTAATGGACACTTTTTACGAACTTTTGACTTTGACTTTGATTAGACCAGTCATTTGTATATCAATTATAATGATTTTTGTCTCGGGGTAACTTCATTATTTGACTTCAAGTTGCTTAACAAAAAACCATTCAATTCTTTTGAATTAGAATGTGCGGTTAAGGTAAAGCATTGCATTTGGAAAAAAATGGGCTTTCTCAAAAAAACGGACACTTGTCGTTATTTTACTAAAATAGGACTATAGAGCCAATATATTGATGTTTCATGTTTTTGATAATAGCGGAAAGGATAAATTAGTTTTATTTAGCTCTTATTTTTCACTACAGAGTCTATAGAGTAGAGATTGCATATCATCAAACACAGCACATAGCAAATGGTCATTTATCTAGTCTAGTTGTGACTAAAACTAGTCTAGCGGTAAAATGTTAATGATAGGGGAATCAATATTGATCTATCTGTATTATTGTTTCAAAACAATGTCCCTGAACATATTCATATTGGTTAGGGTGACTATTATATGAGTCAAATTGGAAGTGTCCATTAATTGAGAAAGGCCTCTATAACATAAAATAGTTGGTCAAATAACTTATATAAGATAAGTTGACAAATTATGCGATAATTTGAGAAAGAAACACAACGAATCAAAACGAAATCTGACGACGTACTTTGTCTGAACCCGCTTTTATCCATGCTATTTTGCATAAAACAAAATAGTTTCCAAAAGCAACACTTAAAACTTGAGACACTTACCCGATTCTTGGGCGGCCTCCAAGCATTTTGCGTTGGCTTCGTCCCACACACTGCCATGCACTATGACTGTGGCACCCTGTGAGAAGAAAATAAGAGATAATAAGATATAAATGTGGTTGTATATAATGTACTTAGTATTTACCGCTAAGCATTTATTTGACATATTCGTGGAGTTGATATCCTTTTTGACACATATCATGCATGATGAATGTGGGAATACACTGCTGTCTTCCTTTTGTTAAAATGACTCGAAAAATGTTAACTTATATAGAGATTTTAACTATAGGGCCTGGACTAATAATATAATCCGCTTTCTTTCAACTATTGTGTAAATTTTATGTAAAACTGTGAGAAAATGTCTAGGCATTAAATTGAGGCTACGTGTAGATTATCGGCACAGGTCTTATTGCCCCTGATATGGTATAAATGACTTGAATAGCAAAGCAATGATAATAACAATACATTCTAAATTGATGCACTGATTAGGACCATATGTTTACCTCCATTTGCATTCGTTCGACGAAAAAGTGCGGCGTGGTTTGCGGGACATAAATGGTAATTGGCACTCCCAACTTGCGGGCGGCAAAAGTGGCTGCCATGCCTGCGTTTCCGCCGGAGGAAGCCACGAACTTTCGGTAGCCATTTTCTATCGCCTGGATAAAAAATTTGAAAGAGTAGAAAACCTGTTAAATTATAATAAAATTTGCTACAATAAATGTAGTTTCTTTTAGCCAACTTCGACTGCAGTATGATAATAAGTTATATGATACTTTTGTCTATATAATTTATACATTGTGGTCATGACAGCAGCGTTTGACATTAGCGGTCGCACGGTCGCAAATGCGACTAACTTTTGGGCCGCGCGACTAACTTTTCAAAGTTAGTCGCGCACTCCGCGACTAACTTTTTGACTAGCAGTAAAACATTTATGGTATTTTAATGCCAATAGTTATCTTTTGTTTTCGCTCGCGCCTTCGGCGCTCGTTTATCTGTCCACAGGCAGCTGAAGTCTTACAAATATATACTCATTTGGCACTGTTTATTCAAATGGCGTTTGATATACGAATGTATTTATTCGTACAATCCTGTTATTGCGTATACATATTTATCATGATAACACAATTCTTGTTAAACAAATGACCCAGTTAAGGGTCTTGAGGGTTGAAATGTTAGAGGTTCGATGTTGGATATTGGCTGATGGTGTATGGATTACATTTTCAGATTATAACAAAAATCGAACACATAACAATTAAGAATGTTAAAAGTAAACTATTCCCAAAATTACAGCCCAAAAATTTCGCTCTCGCCTTCGGCGCTCGCATTTTCAATTCATAAGTTTAATTTAGTTCAAGTCAAATCTGATTCCCTCGCTTTTATGAATAGGGTGCAGGATTTCCCACAGTATCGTAAATTTGCAGATACTGTATACACCCCTGCAACATGCATTTAGAGCAACCTGTAAATAAATGTTATCCTTGAAATAGTATGGCGCGACTAACTTTTCCGCCGCGCGACTAACTTTTTAGAGTTAGTCGCGCGAGCGCGACCATCGATTTGGAGTTAATGTCAAACGCTGCAATGACATATTTTTGTTTCAGTCATATTCTATCGATTATGTTTAGTCTGGCTCTGTAAATGTAATGTTATCTTAAATATCATTGTATATTTAAAGTTAAAATAATCACCTTATTCATTAAATGACCGATCCCTCGAATTTTGAAACATGCTGTTGGTTGAGCGGTCTCTAGTTTCAAATGGACATTGCAACCGGCCAACTGCAAAACAGAAAAGATTTGTATATTATCTACAAAGCATATATTTCTGTATTTACTTCATTAAATGACTCATTCGTCTTATAGAAGGTAAAATCAAGCCCTAGAGTTAAATCTTAAATACTTAAGACGATTTGGAACAAGGTACATTTATATGTACAATAATATGATAACTTTTTCCCGGACATATATTGTCCGCGTATCCTTTACATTAGCGTAATACGTTTTCTTGTTTTACATTTATTTTTAGGGCGAGGTCAAGGATCGTGCAGAAAAAGAGTAGAGCTTACAAACAATGATTCCTGTAATTAAGTATGTGAGTTTAACACCAATGTGTAGGATCATTGTCTTAGTTCGGGATACTTACTTTTGAAAGTGGTGCACTGTGAATCAGTGGAGTTCTCACATGCAGTTTCTTTCCGTTCATGACAATAATGTAGCCTTACTGCATAAAACAGAAATATAAGGGACATATATTATTATTAGGGGCTGGTTGATTCGGTTCGAAGCAATTATTGTTTCGAAGCCATTACGGAAATGCAAAACTCGTTTTTTGGTTCGGTTAAGAACTTACAATCAGTTACGAAATCAGAAAAAAAAAGTCTGAAACGACTTCACCGAAAGACTTATACGACTTTGAACAAGTCTAATATTTAAGTCGAATATCCAAGTCAAATATTTAAACTGCCTGTGTAAGGTGACACAAAATATCATATATCTACATGCTTTGGTCAATCCTGGTTGAGGGAGGTACAGTGACAGAAAGACCCGAGTGGTGGACAAAGTGGTACTGACAATATACCTTGTGTTGCCTTATGTAGGTACTGACACCAGGTCTTATTTTACATCTATGGTCAGCTCACTACTTACATCTAGATCTTTTCTGTTGTCTGGTCGACTAGGGTGGTGCAGTGTGGCTTTGTAATTATAAAGTAGTTCCTGGTTGTGCTAATATTTATCCAATCGGTTTTTAAAGGTATTTACATTATTTGCACTAACAGCATTTATAGGTAAGGAGTTCCATGGTTTCACAACAAGTTGTGAAAATGATTCAACCCTTTGTTTCTTAATATAAATTCACGGAGCATGGCTCTCTTCTAATCAGAATCGAGTCTCATAGCTTCATTAACATTTGTGAACCTATGTTAATGTTAAGATAGGTCGATGCTCGGAATACATGTTTTTTTCCATAGTTAACTTACAACATGAACGAGTTGCAAGCTGTGGTCTTCCTAGCTCTAAATAACCCTTCACGTATGTCTGCGACCGACAGGTGGAGTGTTACCCACGGGGCTCTTTAGAGCTATGTTCTTGCAGACGAGTTGCAATGATACCGGCATATTTACACATCCTTTAGACTACAAGTACGTGACTACTTTAAGTGACCGTGAGTTGTTTACCCCCGCCATCCAATGAAAAATGGTCAAGAACAGTAAAAATCTTTCACCGAAATTTGCCGCCGAAAGGTAATCGGATTCAGCTGGAAATAAGGGAGTTCGACATTTCCTGAAAATTATATATTCGCGGATATTTAACCAATTAAAAGGGGTTGAAATGTTGAAAATCGCTCTAGTATACGCATACTTAGAGTTTGAGTGCAAATTCAAGATCAAAGTATGTATTAAAGTATACTATTGTTTATTTAATTTTGTGGTTTATAAATGTTAACTGTCTGAAATCTTTCCAAAAAAAAAAATCCAATTTTCAGAGGGTTTTTTCTTATATGTTATTACCAACGGTTATCCCCCTATTATTATGTAAACATCTGCGAATATATAATTTTCGGGAATTATCGAACTCCCTTATAGCAAAAGGGGCATGGACGGATCCAGACATAGGAGCTTCAATCTTAAGCAAAATATGGAATTTATCCACCTAACCTTTCTCGAGATCATTTATGAAAGAGATTTACAAAACAAGGAAGTATTTGTGAAACACGAAAAGGCCCCAACCGCCCCCCGATTCCAAGGGTATTTACTATCTCGTTTATGCCCATGTTTCGAAAAACCGCTGTTTTTGGACATTTTGGCAAATTTCGGCCATTTCCAGTGGCTGTCAAAAGGCACATCTACAGGCCAAGACCTTTCATATGAGCCTATTCCCAGGTCTCTACGACCATCCGTTACAAAGAAACAGCCTGGAAAACTCATGTTTCGAAAAACCGCTAATTTCGGACATTTTGGCCAATTTCGGCCATTTCCGGTGGCCGAACCTGGCCAAAACTGTCAAAAGGCACATCTACAGGCCAAGACCTTTCATATGAGCCTATTCCCAGGTCTCTACGACCATTCGTTACAAAGAAACAGCCTGGAAAAGCTCATGTTTCGAAAAACCGCTAATTTCGGACATTTTGGCCAATTTCGGCCATTTCCGGTGGCCGAACCTGGCTGAAACTGTCAAAAGGCAAATCTACAGGCCAAGACCTTTCATATGAGCCTATTCCCAGGCCTCTACGACCATTCTTTACAAAGAAACAGCCTGGAAAAGCTCATGTTTCGAAAAACCGATAATTTCGGACATTTTGGCCAATTTCGGCCATTTCCGGTGGCCGAACCTGGCAAAACTGTCAAAAGGCAT
>LQRL01046912.1:9736-31662 GCA_001703475.1 Hydroides elegans | reverse complement strand
AACGGGGCCCCCCCCCCCCCCCCCATGACTTCAAAAGAAAATGGCGACGGTGCCGCAAAACTATCTTAACAAAAGACTTTTCCTCATTTGAAAAAAAAACAAAACAAGTAAATACAAACAAAGCGTGAAGCCATAGCTTCAAAAGAACTTGGCGACGGTGTCGCGAGAATATCTGGAAAAAATACTTATCCTCATTTGAAAAACAAGTTAATCAAAACAAAGATGATGCTGATACAACGGATAGATCAAAGGAAGAGAGAGAGAGAGAGAGAGAGAGAGAGAGAGAGAGAGACAGAGACAGAGAGAGAGACAGAGAGGAAGAGGGAAGAAATGATATGTGATGTCGGTAGACCTATTGTAGTCTAGGGATGAAAGCGTTTTTTTTCAGTAAGGGCAATTACATAGACAGCTATAGCAATATAGGCACTATATACATTCTGCCTGATTCAATATTAGGTTATATATAAACAGTTGTGTAACTTGTACATAATAAGCTAAATGCTGAGTGCTGCTAAATGCTGACCTACCATTTCGCAAGTTACATGTATAACAAGATTTACCGATGGTTTGATAATTACACTTTCCCGATGATTTAACAATAATTGTCCGTTTAGATAAACACATGTATCAATTTTGGTTACCATTACTTTTGTATATTGCGAATGTCCCACTCGGCTGTGTATTGAAGGGATTATAACACTCTTTCAGTCAAAACTGGGCGAACCTGAACTAATATAACTTCACATCGTTAGAATATAGGAAATGGGCATTGTCTGTATTGATCCCCTCTATTACCTGTAAGGGCTAAAATCGCCACGTATCCCCTTATTAAAATACCTGCACTGTATTTTAACCATGAGGAGACTATTACAGGATATAGCCCTGAAATGCAGATTTTCAATGTTTTTTTGTGATACGTTCAATACTTAAATCTCAATTAAAACATGTCTGTGAAACTGCTAATTAATAAGTTTTTTTTGTACGTAACTGAAACTGCTTATTTATAAGCTTTTATACGTCAAATTGTTGGTGCTATTTGAACGTTTTGTACAGTCATTGGCTTAAATAATGTACTGCGAAATAGATAAATAAATAAATCACTAAAACGACCCTAAAATAGAAACTGCTAATTAATAAGTTTTTTTGTACGTAAGTGAAACTGCTTATTTATAAGCTTATATACGTCAAATTGTTGGTGCTATTTTAACGTTTTGTACAGTCATTGGCTTAAATAATGTACTGCGAAATAGATAAATAAATAAATCACTAAAACGACCCTAAAATAGAAAAAAATACGGCTTGTAAATATAATTAGATATGTTTGATGTAAATAGTTTGCATTTTTTACATTGCATTTTGGATTTTGCAGTACAAAGTTGCATTATTATAACTTTTTTGTTTCAATGTTAACGTAAGACTACTTGTGCTGATTGATTTCACAAGTCTAATTATTTCAAGGGGTCTTTTCATTATCGATTTGTATATTGTTATATTTTATATAATAAAAAACATATACTTACATGGAATTTATATTATTTATAGTTATTATAAATTTCAGAGATCATGATTCATGTATGCATGTGTTCAAAACGTAATGGTGATATAAATGTAGAAGAAACTAGGTATGCTATTTCATTTTTATATTTTGTAGCGGATATTTGGTATTTGTTTATATTTTACTTTTTATAAATGACATTGTCTGTACATCGAGACTGCTTATGGTTGTGTAACATAAAATACTATTAAATTCTCTTTAGGTTGAAAATGGAAACATCTTAAAACGAAAAGTTGTACAGAATAGCGAATTGAAGTTTGAGACAATTTGTTTTCGACATTTGTGTTATGTGTTTTAACAGATATTCCATAACTTATGTTCACATTTATTTATAAGTTTACTTGATTGCTTGAAATAAATGTGTTGTGCCTCTGATCAGTGTTTAGATCTATATTAAGCGACAATAACATTGAACAAAATAATTTCGATTTTTTTTCCAACACTGTAGGCATAGTTTTATAATTGGTAAGTGTTTGAATAGAATATCTAAAGAATAATCGTATATTATAGTTATTGACAATCATTTCTACAACAAAGTCTTATTGAATTCGGTAAAAAATAAAAATACAAATGCAACCAATATCTCGTTTTGGGTGAGTTAAAAGCCTTTTGATCAATTGATCAACCTTTCTATATTGTATTTGTGATGTTGTTATATGAACATGCTAATATGCTATTCATTTCGTTAAGAAAAGATAAATTTAGATTAAATGTACTTATCGAATTTATAAAAAAAACTTTCAGGAGATCGTGGTTGTGGTGACGGAGGCGAAAACGGTACAACCGAGGGCCACAACAACAGAGTCGGGTAAGTAAGCTCTTTATCCTGTTTATTAATTAATTAATTAATAATTGATATTTATTGTTTAAATTATAATTGTAGCTACATAGTAACATGTTGTCAATATTTCTGTAATTTTCTGTCATTTTATTTTGCGTTGTATGGTCTATGTAACATGTGTTAGCCTTTATTTTAGTGTTTCGGTGTCGTTATTTTCAGCCAGATATAAAGAAAATAACATATATTTGTTGTTTAGTAGTAGTACTACTGTCTAAAAATAGTTGCTGCTGTATCGATGTCATTTTAGCATATATCGTATAACCTATGAAACATGTGCTTGTCTTTTCAAAAATGAACATGTTTTGATGTCTTTTCAATTAGAAGTCAATAATTTTTAATTTCAGCAGGCATTCGGACGAAGAAATCGACAGGTAATTTGATATTATATATTTGCTCGATAATAAGAAGATGCAATTGAAGGGTTCCGTGCATAACAGTACAAAGTAAAATTCGCGTTTTGAAAAAAAAAAACTGGCTCGAGAATGTTATAAATGCTCTGCTATATTGCAATTAGTCTCGAATTTTGTCGAAGAAAAATGTTGTCTATGATTGATATTTAGCTTCAAATTTGTCACATGACAGATATCTGTTGTTTGCGAATTTCAATGCAAAAAGGCATTTAATTTTCTTAGTGCCTTTTTACACGGAAAGCTTCAATTTAGAGTTATTACTATAAACGCGATGCTTTAATAATTTTGATATGCGCTAAAATCCAGATTTGGCTTTGAAGAATTATTAAAACTTTATTTACCAATTCCTGTAACATGTAGACTTCTACATATAGAATCTACATTTAAATCGACAGCACTGATTTTGCGCCATACATGGATACTTACCACTATTAACCGGTTGCAGTTCACGGTGTTGGCCCTAAGCAGCGCTTGAGGCATGCTTGAGCGCTGCTTTAGTTTCCTTCCTGATGCAATAAACGGGTATTTTAACAAATATTATTTTTAAGTCCATTGATGTTAATAGCGTTCACAAGTAAATGCTGATGAACATAGACCAACTGATGAGAAACACGTACTTAAATAAAATGCCCAACACCGACTTGGTGCTAACATCGTGAACTGCAACCGACCATAAGTTTGAAAGTTGTGACAAATTAAATGAATTAATAATTAACACTGCCTCAGGAACCCTTTGATAGCATCTATAATAGATTTAACCTTTTCATTTCATCAAAACGTCGTGGCATCAGAATGAGTCTATGTAAATGCAGAATAAGCTAATTTACTAGAAGACGGTTAACTAAATTTACCGTTGTTACTGTTAATAAGATTGTTCATAAGTTGTTTACTTTACACTATGCTTTGATATTCTAAGACACTTGACAGACTTCTAAAAAATTAAGTTAAAAGTCCATTCAAATATCAGGTTGTTCAAACAGCCCTTCATCCACGTTCAACGATATCTCGCAGTCAATCTCTTGTCTCTGTAGCCTTTCTTGTAAACAATATTCTACTGCACTACTCTACTGCGAAAATAGTTTTTGGTTTCCTACAGATCTGATTGGAAAATATGTCTTTTTTTCCTACAGATCTGCATCTCCGCGCTCCACAAGCCAGGTGAATCCACACCACATGTTGACTCCGAAAAAGAGCGCCAATGCCCTTCCACCGCTTGAGCATGATTCGAAGTAGGGAAAGGGTTCAGATATAATGATGCGATAACAACAGAGAATGGCGCGACGAAAATTAATCCTCAGCATTTTTTTTTGGCTGAATCAGGGCTGGGCCATTCAACTATGCCTGTGGGCCATTTTGCTTGCGGTTAGCTTCCATAGCGGTTGACGTTGGTAAACCCATTGATGCTCGGATCGTCTTGTCATGTTCACAATGAATTTGAATCAAAATACCAATAGTTTCGAGAAGTTCATGGGAAAATGGTCTGAAAGTTTTTTAGTTATAGAGAAAATTTCACAAAAGGTTTACGACAGAAATGGGCCGTATTTTGTTTTACTCACAACATTATGCCTAAATTATATTGCGTATAAACAACAATAGTGAATGATTTGGTGTTAAGTTTTTATTCGACACCCGTGGTATTGGATTCGGATATATGGATTGTAGGCAAATGGCTACTAGATTTATTACGGTTTATATATGCATGTAATTAGTTAACACATCACTATTGTTTTATGTATTGTGACGGTGCATGAGATGTATTGTATACTTGATTGCACGATACCTTTGAGATACTGTCGTATATATATTTAATTGGGGCTTTTCTGGTGTTGGAAAATATTGTAAAGCATTCGAATTAATAATAATAATTTATATGGAAAAATTACACTTAAGTATAAGTATTGAAAACGGTTCTAGGACAAAAAGTATTGTCCTTCGGGGCTTTTATCCGCGTATGATTGAAAACATTAAACGACCAGTAAATGTAAAATTTATGTAGGGAAGCTATATGTTATATAAAACGCTTCTCTAAAAGGAAAAAAAAAACATTTTAAAGAGAAGCCTATAATCAATAATTCACCATCAAGAAGTATGCTAGTTTCGCTTAACCAAAGTACTTTTATTATTAAAACTAATAACGCGATTTTTCATTCGAAATGGCTTAAATAATTATGCGTTATCTGACTAAACGCCTTTATTACGATATTTTGGGTCTACTTATAGATTGTTGCTGATTTCATTCAGTTTACGCCTTTGGCTTCTTATAAATAAAATTTACCTAATCCAAATTTATTAATTTAATATTGCAAATTCGAAATACTAGATGGGTTCATTTTTGTCGCACTATATTCTGTTGGTATCACTGCGCTACATATGCTTGCATTTATCGTGTCAATGCTTAATTTACTTTGAATATCTATACAAAGTAACTATACGACTAGATAAGAAGCAAATCAATTTTGATCATGTATTGTAAATGGCTGGTTGAAGGTTCGATTCACTCTATTACTTAATCGATTCATCTGTCATAAGAACTATTAACATATTGTATACCTTAATTTTTGAATGCATTAAAAGTTAAAAAAAAAAACTATTTTCTTGTAAAAATTTACATAATATTACAGACACAAGTTGGACCACCATAAAACAATGTCAATCGAATTTGCTCATGCTTAAATTATGGCATGTCATATATGCTTCTTGAAACATCAATTTTTTAAAGTTTTCTTTATTCTTTTATTTTTTAGCTCTAATCGGCCTTTGCCAGAAGGACCCGGAGGATCGCCCAAAAAGGACAGGAAAAAGAAGAAGAGAAGGAGCAAAGAGGAGGCCGATAATCAGCATGAAAATCCAGGTTATGAGCGTGATTAATTATTCTCATCATGGAATAAACACAACAAAGGCCTTGCACAGTAACATCTTTTGGCATAAGTTGTTCAACATCGTTCCCTGTATTCGTCATGGAATATATCGATAAAATTATGTGTGTATTTAACTGACCAGATAATCAATTAATAATTTTTAATCAGTATGATAACCCCACTTATGAGCGTGATCAATAACCTATCAAGGCATCACTATTTAAACGAAGGGGCATCAGCGTGGAGAAATATGTTATATATTCATTTTTTGTTTGGAGATAATACATGTTACAGTATATAGAAGTAAAACTAATCGCATAAAAACCTTAACAATAGCGTTATGTATATTGATAAAATTAGAGCAACTAGACTATAAGTTAATACATAGATAAAATGTGATGTTTATAAGAATATCAAGTATGTACTGTAGCTATAACAAAACAATATTTTGCGTTATACATGTATTGTTACAAACGCCGTTCTGATATATGAAGCAATTTTTGGTGTACATGTATATATGTTTTTTAAACTGAGGCATTTTTTTCACATTCCCTATTTCGAGTTTTACCAAGCAAGACACATTCCAACTAATGCGTATTGCCTCATCCTTTTTATAGTTACAAGGTTGTAATCTTAATAGTGTAATAACATATATTGGGTATATCAAAGCTTGATAATATATAGTTGGCTTGACATTTTTAAGATATATGAATATAACGTAAGTTTCATCGTATCCCGAATAATGTTATAAGTTCTAAACATTCAAATTTAAAATGTAAAGTGTTATATTACATAAGAATGTCGAAAGATAGGAAATCCATATGTAGCGTGAACCAAGGTATAAATCCTGTACATGTATGTGGTTAATTTGAGCTCTCAAGTTCTTTTAGAAATACATGTAATTGTAGGCACTTTCCTCATCTGTTTCTCGGGGTATCCGCTCCCATCAAGTTAGCATTTTGGTTAATGATAATAAAAAAGGCGATTTCCCTCTGTATGCGAGACAGTTCTTTTCTATGATATGTAAGCTCTTAAGAAATAAATAATAGATTATGCTTATGTTCATTAATATGATTTGATATTATCATTAAAAAAGACGATTCGTCATTTGAGATTTAATAATGTTTATGATTTTCTCTAAGGTTAAACCGTATTCAGATTTGGTCAACTTGTATGTGTAACAGATTTGTACATAGTTTGCTTATAACAGGTTTTATTTATATTATAAACATATTACATAGCGAAACGCCCTTTATAACTCGAAATACTATGTTTCAGTTTTGACTTAAAGTCACTTAATATCTAACTACATGACTACACAACTTGTATATGTCACCAACAAAATAATTTATGTTTAGACCTATGTATGCATAATTTTCAAAAACTGGTTAGAAGTCGGTCAGTCCTGCACCGTTTTGTTCTTGCAAGTTTGTCGTCAAAAACATTGTCACATTAAAGTGAACAATTAAATTAAGTATATACACAATTAACCAAAGGGTATTTCATCGTTTTTTTTTAATTGGCCTTGTATCATGCATTTGGATTGTTGTTAAAAGAGTGCTAAACTTATTAATTCATATGTATAAATCAATAAAAAATTATGTTTTTAGCTTTTAATTGTATATTATTGTGAAGTTCTGTGATAAATGTATGTTATGTACAACCTCGTTAATTCGTAAGCAGAAGAATTGGATTTTTAAATGAAACCCTTACTAGATCTTACTTTTTATCTAAGTTTTCTTGCAAGTGTTAAAAATAAATAGTTTGGCCTTTCGATACGCATCGAATTAGCGAGGTTCTATCCGACATTAAAAAGAATATATTGTTTGAGCCTTGTGTATAGCTTTATCGTTATAAAGAGTTATCTTTTGTTTAAATTTTGAAGTGAAGTTTATATCAAAATTTTGTTTACCGCCTCTCTTCGTTTTGATAGAAACTGTTCACTGTTCGATAAGCATTGTACTTTATTTTGGAATTCATTTTTGTAATGAAGATCTTTCGATTGAGATTTGATAAAAATTATGAATTGAGTATATTATACTTATGCAACCACTGGTTGATTTTATAACATAACTAAATTTGATTAGCATTTAATTTTGTTCAAAGTACATTCTCAAATCGGAAAATTATTAATGTTAAACCAACTACAGTGCTCAAAAAAAGTCAAGCATTTCAAGTTTTATTTTTGGCTTTAAAATGGTGAAGCAGGACCTAAATTTTTGAGTACATACAGTTTTGTACGTGTTTATTTACCATTCTTAAGTGAGCAACTAGGTATATTATTTTATTTTACAGAGTTGACATAGCAATGACATCAAGACTTGTTCACAATATGTGGTCTTATATGTTTTATTTTTGGATTCAATATTTTTATTAAGGATATAAACGTAGAATTTGTTTCGAATGTGATGGTTATAAGATAGATTTAGGGATTACATTTATATTTTGTTTGTTATCATATTGTTTAAGCTATATATTGATGTAGAGTATTTTATTTCCTTTTGTGCTTTTGGGATTACCTCGTAAACTAAGATTCATCAAATGATTAACGATCTGGCGCACGGAATCACATTTACCGTGCTATATGTATAATCTCAAAAATATACATGTATGAGATCTGATCCATTGAGCTTATTTTATCTTACATTTTTGTTATTTTTTATTTTTATTTTTTATCCGTCTTCGGAAAACGTATGCATGTGATCATCTATGGGACCAATTCGACATTAACACTTTTGCTTAATATATTTCCATTAACATATGCGTATTTTGTAGGTTTGTCAATTTATTATAGGCTTTGAAACATCAATTCGTATAAATATTCGTAAAACTGTGATAACTGAAATGAAGTCATATTTTTGGGACAATTTAAATAAGCATAAAATAACATTCCAATATTAAAAGTATAAATCTCGCTTGGATATTAGATCTGTAAATAGCATATATGCTTCTTGATTTTTAAAATAAAATTTCAATAAAATGTATGTCTACAGATAGTTGTATTTATCAATATATTCCGGTGGGTTTTTGAATTGATGTGAATAATTTTCTGTTATATTTTAATGTCAATATCTCAATTCCTATTTCTTTTGAAAGTGCTATGTTTTAGGCGTATATCTTAATTATGTTCTTACAAGATTTATTCAAACCACATTATTGCAAATTAAGCTACTATTTCGTTTCATAAAACTACTTTTTTTCACCCAGGTAAAAAATGTATTTTGAATACCATTTGTAATAATAGAATGACAACAGGTTTCAAATCTCAGTATTCAATTAAATAGTTTTTGCATGTTTTGTATTTCTCTTTAATATTACTTTATAATGCAATATATATTATATTATTGATTTAAAACTGGTTATTACATAACACAAAATTTGTAGGTTTTTTTTTTTTAATCCTGACGCGTTGCGGGCTTTTGATCCCTTATTTCAAATTAGTTTACACTAGTGACGTCATTCCTTTGTATTCAGAATACATTATTTTAAATAATGTACTGTAAACTAAGTAGGCTAAAGAACTCGGTCAACTCCATTAATTAAAACATTGGACAGGTTCCTCGGCTGCGCCTCGGAACTGTCCAATATTTTAATTAATGGACTGAATTCGTACTTTATCCTATACGGTGAATATATAAAAATGCCATATACAATATACAGGATAAGAATTGTGGTTATAAATGTTTTGAACACGTTCAACTATTTGATATAATCAACAACTCTATATATAAGTTATCTTTATAAATCCTTTATTGTTATATTAACATTATCTTTATGTTTATTGTCATAATGACTTATTTATTCAATAAAATTAGATATTGTATTATCATTGTTTGTGTTTATTTACTATGCATTGTTAATGCAAGAGATGTCGAGTAATAACGACAACCACCGATCCTTAAAACAAAATGATTAAATATATGAATAATTCAACTATGATGGATCCAATTACGAAATTTTCTCGCAGGCTTCATTTGATTGACTTGACTTGACTTCGATGCTCAGGACTCTTCGTCCCCTCGCTCTCTCCAGACGGCTGACTGTACGCCAATCACCACGGTCTGATGCTCTGCGCTCTGCGGTAGCAATAGGGAGCCATGTGTCTTCTCGCACCTGAGTGATTCATTTCTTGGGTGGACTGCCTCGCGGTCTTGGATTTTAGAAATCTTCTCGGTAGGCTTTGGCGACATAGCTTTCAGGGGGGCGTCTTGTGACGTGGCCAAACCATCTCAGCCGTTTTTGCTTTACCACTTCAGTGATTGTGTTTTTCATCTGAAGGGCTTTGCGGATCTGCTCGTTTCTCAGCCTTTCTCTGCGCGTCACCCCTAGTATGGCTCTCAGGCAGCGCATTTCGAAGACTTCGAGTCTGCGCGTTTCGCTCGATCTGAGGGCCCATGTTTCGGATGCGTATGTGGATATGGGCACTATTAGGGCATTGTATAGGCGTATCTTTAGGGCATTGCATATTGACATTCTTTTTCCAAATGGCCCCTCTTAGTCGGCCAAATGCCGTCGACGCGAGTCCTACATGTATACGCCTTATTACATCTTTAGCGCGCTATTTTTTAATACGCTTCCTAGGAATACGAATTCTTCTACGTGCTCTACTTCTTCCCCGTCGATGACTATTCGCTGGTCGCTCGGGGAGATAATTTTACATTTGGCGCCGTTTATTTTCATACCCCATTTTTGGCGTGCATTTTCGAGCTGTGAGGTTGAGAGATGGAGTTTCTCGAAAATAGCTGATAGGAGGGTGGTATCGTCTGCGTATCTGGTGTCTATTGATAAACTGTGGTGGAGTTTGAGTGTGCTATCCAGGCTTTTCAGTTCTTTCGTGACAAATTCTAGGAAAATATTGAATAGGGTGGGTGATAGCAGGCATCCTATTATTTAGGCTGTGGTTGCACGGCGACAGAGTTTTCTGTTATTTTCACTGTCCTTATAGAACTTGGGAGATATTTTCAAACCTCTTTTAAGGAAACAGTTAAAATAGCAGAAGATTTTGTCGCCGTGGAACCACAGCGTTAGGGCCTGGCCACATTGGAGTTTTTTTTCTTATATTTCAAACAAACCTGTCTTCCAATGTATTCGTTATAAGAAACCGGAAACAGCGAGCTGTTAAGTAGCTTTAACCCTTTTTTTGGTTTTCCATAAGGAATACATGGGAAGACAGGTTTGTTAGGGAAAAAACAAGAAAAAGCTTCCAATGTGGCCAGGCCCTAAGTCATAAGAACAATTAACGGCTGTGAATTTAAAAAAAACAGCAACAATAACATATGGATTATGCTAACGAAAAATCATATCTTCATCTTCTTTCAAATTCTAAGTAACTAAATTGTTTATCATCAAAGATTAATTTTTTTCTTCTTAACTGCAATTCGAGTTTAAATTTCTCAAAGAAAAATTGTCAAACTAAATGTTCATAGATGTCCAGCTTATAAAAAAAAACTGTTAAGGTTAATACACCTTAATTCATTTCATCTCTTATACATGGATATTGATAAATGTATACATAAGTACATGTACTCCCATAGACGGTGAGATAATTGATAGATATATGTTTCGCCCGATAACTTTGGTCCAGGAGTCCTCCTTATAAACCAAACTATACATAAAAAAGTACTGATGATAAAGATAAAAATGGTAAAGTGACAACACGCTACTTATTAATAAGGTTAATGTAGTTGACAGACTGCAAATGTGTGTCGCATGTTTGATGGATATCTTAAAATAAGGTAATATTTTCAGTATTTGTATTCCGCACTATTCGTCTGGATCCAAACGGTACAGTCACAAAATGGTAAGATTATGTTTTTTTTATTTGAGTGTGAAATACAAGCGTAGAGGAAATTTATTTATTTAGATTATATATAAAGCTGTAAGCTTCCAAATGATTCTCTCGTTTAAGTATAAAAATAAAGAAATAATGTAAAATAAAAGATATTCCTCAAATCTCCATACTAGAAAGAATATCGCAAAATCTACACGACAGTTAGGTTAACTGGGAACACATTTTTCACGCGACAGCTCGCGAACTGCTTTCTCATAATGCTTATGGCAAACAGATTTTAATATTTTGTGAGTTGCATTGTAAGGGCCTTGTCACATGGGCAGTTTTTCAAGCTATTATATCCTAGCATTTTTTTCAATATATTCCTTGTGGAAAACATAAACAAATTATCGTTGCGTTTCAATAACGCTCAAAGGAATATATTAATAGCCAGGGCTTGTTACGGTAAAAAAGCTGGTGAAAGCTTCCCGTTTGTCCAGGCCCTCATGTTTTCATAGGCTTAAAATCCCCCTTCTATTCAAAAGCAGCCAAAATGATTTATAGAAATATCTCCCATAAGTTGTTTTCTCTGAAGAATCATCCTAAAAATTGATGTATAGGGCACGTAATTAACATAAATAAACTGTTCTAATTGCTACTTATAATATTACAGGAGGCGAAAATCCCGGAAGTGAGAGAGAAGTTTCTCAGCAAATACAATGGTATTTATTTTTCCCGATAATTTTAAAATGTCATTTTCCCAATTAAAAAAAAAACAAATCATCATAATAATCATTCTCAAACATCAGTGCCTCGAGAAAGCAGTTTAGGCAACGCTAAAGCATATTGACAATATGTATTCATTCCATTCTTCATCGTTCTTGCATCTCATCTAATTTCAAATCAAATGCATACGGAAAGCAATATTTACTAACATTTTTTTGGCTCCATTCAAAGCGTTTTACTGCAGCCCTACATGTACAATATACAGTGGAACCTTGTTAAACTGAACACGGATAAACTGAACTATTGCTTTAAACGAACAAGTTTTGCGACCATTGGTTCTATATTTTCTTTATGAATTTAATCGGATAAACCGAATGGGTTTTTACCGGCCCCGAGGGGCTCCGTTTAACAAGGTTCTGCAGTATATTCACAGATCATTGATATATAACTCCTTCCCACCTCTCAACCCCTTACTAACCCCCTCTCCCCTTTTTTCACAGGCAGCATCCTAGACGACACCTACCACGACGCCGACGTCGCTCGCGTCAAGACGTCCGACGCCTTCGTGCTCAACGTCGTCAGTTGCCACCAGGTCAAGGGAGACGTCGCCAAGGCTGTGGATCTCTTGAATGACGTGTTGATGTTCAGGGCCAAGCTCAAACTTAATGGTAAGTGATGGATTTGTGTAGATTATAAGTTGAAACTAGGGAATGATTCACATCTGCTTAATGCTATTTTTGCCAAGCTCACGGTCCGCTGTTAACCAATCATCTTTATGCAGCATAAAATTATTATTTATTTATTATTTGAATACATTTATATAGCGCTTAATCTGAAACAGCCCTAAGCGCTTTACAAAACATGGTATATAAGGTATGCATTAATATATAAGTTAAGACAAAAATAATACTAAAATGACTGGAAACATTATATAATGACATACACAAAACTAAAAAGAATGACTAGATAAGCATGATTAGCATTGAAACATATATGTTTTGAGCGCTTTTTTAAAACTGACTTTAGAACTAATACTGCGTAATGATACTGGTAGATTATTCCATATGCGCGGTGCGTAATTTACAAAAGCACGATCACCAAAGTTTGATTTGGTCCTTGGACATACAAAGAGGCATTGATTGCTGGATCTGAGATCACGTATAGATGAACTAAAAATGCAGTTTTTTTTCGTAACACAGAGTATCTAGATTTATTTTTAAAAATATCGTAATTAGTTTGCTAATTAAAATAATGATGTACATGTATTTGAATATTCTATGTACGAATCGCACGCTGTATTGCATAGATTCTTTGTTTTAAAAAGTTTCCTTAAATAAACATTGTTAAAAGTGAACCGATTAATAGATAAGTCAATAACTTATGAGAAGTTCTGATTATTAATTGCTTTTTCATTTTTGTAACTCAGATATGACTGAAGGCGATTTAAACAAAGAGTTAATGGAGAAACAGCCTGTTTATTTCAAGGGAAAAGACAAAGATGGCCAGCGAATCTGTAAGTTGTAATCTAAATAAACTTTTCTGTAACAAAAAAATAAACTTTTTTGCCTTATCTTGTCAGATATTGACGACAATTGTATATCGATGGCAAATAATATTTGAATCTAAAATGTTAGTTTGGTTTTCATTTAAATCCTATATCCATTTCCGCAAATAACATTCTCTAAAACCGATAACTTCCTTGCATAAGCGCGTGACGCTATAAAAGCGTTGTCATTTGGTCCTTCACGATAACTTTCAGGCCCACCGTCGAATAAACGCCTTTCATTCGTCTAAAGTTGTCGCAACGTTTTGACATCATTGTCCAAAAACGACGCCCACTCGGCGTTGCGAGGCATCCTCTTTATTAGAATTAGGCAATGGCGATACAATGATCTGTTTTATATTCAAAGTTTTGTATCTTACAAGTTATACTTTTAAGTCTCATATTTTGTTTTAATTTCTTTGAAGTGCACGTGAAGGTATGCAAGAGCAAGCGCGGCCACCTGGTCGAAGAGGCGAAAGCGATCATCGCCTTCAACATGTTCCAACATTACAAGGACCATCCCGAGCAGAAGATTGTGCTGCTCTTTGATTTCGTGGATGCCGGGGTCTCCAATATGGTAAGAGTTCAATAGACGTAGTCTACATTAACAGAGCGGAGTGGGAGAAAATAAATATCAATTTTATGCAATAGCGCGCGGCACAAAACACCTTTCATACTCGGTACCCTTTGTCGTTCTGGTAAATGCTTATAGCAGTTATGCATTTATCGTTCGTGGTTTTGCATTTACTGTTGATATACATGTTGATACCCTATCCTTTTATTTAACTAAACGATCGGATATATAAGCCCGCAATCACCCGCTCCCAAAAAGCCCCCAAAAAATATGCGTTACATCGCTGTTTTGGAGGTGTCTGTACATGTAGTACGTAATCCCTTCTGATCACCCGAAAAGCGCATACACTCGTTAATTACGGCTGTAGCCAAAAAGTAACCTGATTTTTAGTAGTCAAGTTATATATTCTTGATTTTTTAGTCCTACGTGTTTTGTATTTTTAGACGTTCATTGTAATCGTGTAATTATTTCTTAGTAGTAATTTTTGCCAATCATATTGATATTGCAAGTATGATGGATAGAGTTGTAAAGTCTCGTTGAAACGTGTTTGACATACATCTAGGTTAAGTATAAATTTCGAGATTATCCATATGATGGTCAGACATCTTATCTTATCTTGATGCATGAACGCTTCATAGTATAAAGTGGTGAGAAATGGTTAGCACATATTAATTATGAGTTACATATACATTAAGAGTATATCTAAAGTTATGTGATTTATGCGCATTATGATAAGTCTTTAATATAATTTCAGGCTCAAACCCCACAAAAAATAATAAATCTAGCGAAAGCGAAATCGGTGAAAAATACACAGAGAGATACGGCTGGTTGATATATTTTCTTGTCTTGAAAACAAATGTCCGGTAACAAATACATTTTTCAACTTCTCATGTAAAACGCTGAACGCTAAAAGTTAAACGCACAAGCCATAAACGCTAAACCCTTAAACGCTGAACGTCAAACCATACACGCTAAACGTAAAACGCTAACGTTCCACGTTAAACGCTTAACAATGGCTGCCCCCATGTGTGAGGGGTGTATTAAGTGCATCATAATGTGTGCTTATCATAACCTCTAAATTTGACTTAAAGGCTAAAACGCTAAACGTTGAACGCTAAACGCTAAACGTTAAACGTTAACCGCTAAGCGCATAAACGCTAAACGCATAAACGTTAAACGCTATACGCTAAACGTTCAGGATAATGAGAAGTTAGAACCGCGCGTCACTGTATAAACACGTATGACCAAATTATAATTTGCTTTCGAAACAACGTACTTATCTAATGTAGCACGGACGACCCTTGCACAATATGACTTTTTATATTTTATTTATTTTATTCATTTTATTTCAGGATTTAGATGTAACCAAATTTATCGTACAATGCACAAGCAAGAATTTCCCGAATATATTAGGTAAGTGGACATATTCTTTTATTTACATTTTCTTGAACCTTATTTAAATCATTTTTATTATTTGGGCGCATAATTTGAAATTTATTGTATTGTATCATTTTTAACAAAGTTAAATATTACATTATCCAAGGAAGAACGAAAATGTTGTTTAATATTATCTGCGGTCATAGGGATGTGACTATTGGTTAAAGGGAAACAATGTGAAAGATGTTCAATATGTTGGCCACTGCATACTGCTGCTAGCGCTACAAAAATCGCTTCGAGAAAGTGCTGGCCACATCGGAAGCTTTGATCTGGCTTTTTCCCCCCTGCAAACCTGTATTCCTAAAGGGAAACCGAACACAGCTAGCGTTTAGGTAGCGCTTTTGGTTCCCCATAAGGAATACATTAGAAGAAAGGTTTGTTAGGAAAAAAAAACAAGAACAAGCTTCCGATGCGGCCAGACCCTTAAGACGTTTATTAGGCAACGACTTTTCTTATTCTTATTCTTCTAGAATAATATTTCTATACAACAAACAATCGTCATCATTGAAATCATATCTTGATATATAGATACTAGTTATGAAATCAACATTTCTTACTCTTACTGTTGGGAAACGTAACTTAATACCTTTTGAAAAAAATCACAAGTTGACCTAAGTGAAAACCGTGAATCCTCCAGCGCAAAGTCGCAAATCCTCCAGAGCAGAGTCGTGAAACGTCTAAGGAAAAATCACAAATTGCCCCAAATAAAAGTCGCGTATTCCTCGCGAATCGTCTTTGGTGGTCAAGTCGCGAATAGTCCAGACACCCAAAGGACTATGTGAACCATCGGCCATATTCGTTACCAAAATATGATATTTTCAAAAACGGAATAAATTCGAAATATTTTTACATTTTCTAAAACCTTATTATATTACCTTGTAGTTAGATAAAAATTTAGAGATTCCCTTGTTCTTTTCTTATAGAAACTTTATAAATTGAGGATCTACCCTATATCAAATTTATTTGGACACCATCGTGCATATTTCTTGGATTAATAGTCATTTGAGCACAAAATTAGCTGTTTCTATATACAATAAATCGCAATAATAATGTATTCATCGTAACCTATCAAAATAAAGTCGATCGAAAGTTGCTTAATTAGATGGTGTCGAGTTTTTGGGCTAATTCAATATTTCTAGAGGTCTCAGATTTTGTACCAAAATTTGTGAATAAGGTCATTTTCGGTCAAGGGTGCATTCGCCCTCCATGCTCAATTTTTGATATATGATTTATATATATTCTAGCTTTCTTATACTGAAAATTTAAGTTTCAAAGATTCATTTTTAGCCACTTGATAATTAACTTCCGGAGCACTGTTCTTATATAACATGCACATAGTCCTTATAGCAATTATAGCAAACTGCATATTCGACAACATCGCAATTTGTTTTTTTTTAACCGAATTCGTTTCAATTACAACACTTTTTGCTCTTATAACATCACCTTTATCCGTTACATATATGCATCCCTTTCTATATTCATCAACTCTCCGTCCATAGATCCCTAAGCCATCCCGTTTAGGGAGCGAGTTGGTCGCTGTGTTTACAGACCTCTTTCGGTTCGCCCACATGTTGATTCGTGGGGGTTGGGGGTAGTGTGGAGGGGGAATGGTGTGTAAAGCTAGGATAATGGGCGGCGCCTACCTTTCCATTGTGATAAAGGGCACAGAACTGAAGTAATTCGGTCAACCGAATGCTAGAGGGCCTATAGATGCAACTTTTACTATAAACTATAAATCAACTTACTTTTTCTGTGAATAAAAAAAATTAGTATCGTTGATTTATTTATGAACAGACAATGATATTTTCCCTCCCATCTAGCCTAATTGCTTATATTCAAGATGGGGACCGTTTGAGAGGTGATCTAAAAATCATCAAGGGCTGATTGGACGCTGAGCAATCCCATAATTCTTTAAATAATTTAAAATATAAATTAATTATATTTGATTTATATTCGTATAACAATGATGTTATTTTTATATCTCCTTAGCCTACTCGCTGATGTTCAAGATGGGCACCGCTCTCGAGGCGATCTGGAAAATCATCAAGGGCTGGCTCGATGCGGAACAGTCCAAGAAAACCTTCTTTGTCAAACGAGCCAATATCCAGGAATATATAGAGCAAGGAGAATTGGAGGCGCATATGCTCAGGGAGGAAAAGGCCAAATAGGAAATGGGACTGTGATTGTATGGATTCGTTAAACCCCGAAACAACTTTTACGCTTAATTTGTTGGGGCTGGTTGGAGAAAATAGATTCCGTAGTAGGTCTCATGATGTATAATGTATGCATTTCGCTGAATGACAACCTATGTGCTGGTAATTCACTGTGGATTATTTTTTTTTAATTATGTAAGTCATGGTATTGACAAACGGTGACATCCGATAAAAACTCGATAAACTCGATATGGCTCAAAATATTATGTGATAAATTTGTATCGCTATAAGCTGTGATATTGAATTGTTTGCCTTTGAAGTAAAATAGACTTTAGAAACGTGTTTTATTTTCTTTATATATGACTTGATATTTAACGTTCCAAAGGAGAAAAGCATTAAATATTTTTTACATATTTCGATTCATCTGTTATTTCAAACGCATGTGAGATTAAGTATGATTATATGTAGTTGGTTTACAGTCCCTGGACTGACCTCGTAATGTATCCTATACCAAATCCTTTTTGGTCTTGCAAGCTAAGATACATCTGCGTATTACTCATCATAACCAAATAAGATTGTACAGAACAACTTTTAAAAATCTGAATAATGTATTACTATATTTGTCTTATATTACAATTTTTAATTTTTATGCACTTTATTCTCATTGAATACACGGTAATCCCTTGGTCATATATCTTTCGCAACCATGATCGCTTTCACTTATAATGAATTCAGCTAACGAAGGAGACTTTATACAGTTACATTTTGAAGGGATACCACGACATATTTTTCAAATGTAAAATGCCTTGATCGATTTGATGCTTTAGATGATTTGATAATAATACTTTTTGTATATTACAAGTTTAAAAAATGGTTTCAAATGCAATTAATTTATTTTGCTTAAAGAACTGTTCCTACCAATTCAACCAGCTTGTAGCTAAAAATGGCTACATTAGCAAAAGAAACGTTTAATATGATCAAACCTTCGCTCCTATTTAAAGACCACAATAGCATCACAGTAGACGATTATTACACTCAAAATGAAACAGTTATTGCTAATATTTATAACGATAATGAAAATGTTTATTTTGGGTATAAAATATAATACCAAATTGAAATCATCTAATGCTGGTTCCTCTTAATCTCACCTCTCAAAATGGGACAAAACTCTTTGGAGCAACTGGATATGAGCCGGAAACATGTTAGTTGCCACTCCGTTCGTCAGCTTGATAAAATGCTATAGCATCTTTTGACAAACCGCCAGCTTTTCACACCTCAGCAACAATAAATTGAAGTATATAGATAATAATTCCAAAGGGCAATACATAAATTAGATTGACACATCATAATGTGCAGTTGCTTAAGCCGGCGCTCTTTTTATTATATAGTTTATGTACCTTAAACACGCCATTTTACACTGGTTAGATTTGCGCTCATATACGATCCTGATATTGCAACAATATTAGGTCATTGAAACTTTTTGTATAAAGTCGACCATGTATAATATACTAAAGGACAAAGTCCTGCACCATTAAAGGTAAAGATTCATATAAAAACAAGTAGTGGATGGATTTTATTCAAATTTTCACACATGACGCACTAATGTGTTTTCAATACTCTCATAAAATTGTATGCTCATAGATAACCTTGCCATAAATAGACATAATATCACATAAATAGACATAATATCACACGGTATTTTACGATTTCCAGTTTCTAAACATTTATTAACTCATGATTGCTTGTAGCGTGTATGGGTACCCCATACGTAGATCATTGAGCATATAGGTATTGTCATCGACGTACCAGTCAATTGATCTGATACTAAGGTATTTGAACCATAAATATGCTGGACGCAGGGGTAATGATACCGCTCTCTCGGTCTTCGGTAGACCCGCTGTTATGCGTTACGTTGGTACAATAAAAGGCGCGAGCCTTCGCTAAACGCGACATCGTTTCAGTTTTAATTAGACCGTGATGGTCCAGTGTGGTTTAAGGCCCATTGGAGCTGTAAGCGCTGTCTTCGGTTACGGGACCAACGAAGGCTCTTCGCAGCTGACTTTAATTTTCGCGCAAACGTCGTAAACCCGTTTGGCGCTACTCCTCGGATAATGCCGACCATGAATTGTCCCTACTGTCTGTGCGACACTTCCAAACCTATTATCAATGTGTGTGGGCCGAATATCGCGATCCTAATTAGGTGTGATTACGCTCGGCCTATTGGAATGTGACGATCGCGGGTTGATCTGTTTTTTTTTCTTCTTAATTTCTCACTAGACGTTAAACTATTGTCCGTTGGATGTTAAAATGCCTTGCAACAGAATTGGGTGAGGATCCACCCATGAACATGCCTATAGCTCGTTCCCTTTCAAATTCGGAAAATCGTGGCATCATAAATCTTTTGGCGCCATCAATTTTTCTTCTTGACTCGACATTTTGCTTTGTAATACTATACAGCGATATGGTTTTTGCGGCCATGGACAAAGCGTATATGACCTGGGCCCTGAATATAATATATCACATTTGATCGACTTTGACACTTTGGTACAGAGTAATGACAAATCAATATACATTATGATTGTTGATACTCTGTTTAATATACTTGCCAAATTTCATAAACATTGGACATAAATAAATTGATTGATTAAAACTATACAAAATGAATAAATGGTGCATCATTTTTGTCCTTTAGTATATAATGACGACTCAAAAAAGGACTGAGATGTGCAAGAGCATGGTCACATGAGACGATTTATTTTCCTATTAAATCGTATTGTTCTTTATATTATTAATGGCAATCGCGTTGAGGCGCCTCGCAAAAAAAGTCATTTAAAGGTTAATGTGATATTTAGCTGATTACTGAATAAAATAAACCATGCCATTTTTTCCTTTTACACTGTGTGAAACTATAATATAAATGGATTATCTATATGACGAATAAAAGAAATGTCATAAAACAAACGGGTATACTACGTAACAATTCAAATCAACATAATAAAAGTACTAAATATTGAATCAGCGACATTTCTTTATAAAATTGTTGTTTCCATGGTACAACAGCAAATACATGAAAACACTCTAGATGTGTGATACCAGCCAGTTTAAGTTTGTCTATTGACAAATAACATTAAAGCTGTTGTATAAAGTTGTTGATTTACTTATAGATATATATTCAGCACAAATTAAACTTATGTAGTCTCAATCCATTCGAGTGAATCATATACAGAGCACCATAATCTATTTAACTAGACAACAGACCATCACTTTTTGTCTGCGTTATATATGAATTTACCAATATATTGAATGTCTTAAATAAACATATAAATGCCATGCCGGCTTAGTGTTAAATTGACAGGTTTAATGTATGAATAAAACCATATCCTGTTTAAGTGAAAACTGTTTAGATCATAATCAAATATTTAGCTAGTTGATACACATGTTTTGTCTGCGCTGTAGATGAATGTACCAATGTGTTGAATATCTATATGTAACACAAAGATGTCTTATTGGTCATTGATTAGATTAACAGTATCAATGATAGAGCTATAATGAGATCAACCTTTGACAATAAACAGCCAAGTAAGGTCAAAAATAAAAAGATAATATATTTAACTATGACACTATATTATATAGTGGCAGTAGGGGAAAAAGATGGAATAAAATTTAAATTTAACCAGACATTGATAAAATAATATGTATAATACAAATCAATTTCATTGTACTCGAAAGCCAATATCGTTCCTTTAAAACATAGCACATAGTGACGAAAATCATATTGTTCCAATCCTTTCAAGTCAAGAGATTACATACCACCTTACAATGTTTTGCTATTCAATAGACATCTCTTTAGTACTATATTTATACACACACTGTGCTATATCGGCACTTTTTCTAACGTAAGTGTATTCCCTTCTATTTTTTGGATATGCTAACTTTTTGATAGACTAAAACGGATCTTTCATTTCCTTGTTTTATATTGACAAATAGTTCTCTTTTGTATACATAACGGCAGACAGATTACAAAGTAACAGATAGGGGATATAAATTTGTTTTTGCTTT
>LQRL01046906.1:30813-40956 GCA_001703475.1 Hydroides elegans | reverse complement strand
CGCCCGTCTTTCCTTGAACCACGGGTGGCCCAACCACCAAAGGCTCAATAAACAATCAGTTAGCCATTCGTTTCATTTTATGATTCGAAGCACTCACCTTGTTATGAAGGGGAAAGATGAAATCCTTTTCCAGCCTCGACATGGCCTGCTGTTGTTTAGCACCTGTCTTTCCTTGAACCACCGGTGGCCCACCCATTAAGGGTTGGGTGGCAGGCGATTTCGATTCAGAGACACTGTTGTTCTTGCTACTGCCAGATCCTATTGAAAAGGTAAGTATTCGCCTTATATCACTTATCCATTTTGAATCAGAGAAAAAGTTAGTGTTTTATATTGTATTTTATGTTGTTTCTGTATCTTTCTGCATTGTTTTGGTTTGTACTTTTATGATTAACTAACCAACTCGATTCCAATACCAATCAAGACCTATATTCTCCTCCACCTTTAACTAACGCTTTTCCCCACCATTTTACATTGGTTTTAAGGACAAGGTCAAGCTCGGAGCGGAGAATATCAGCCCCCCTGAAGTTCAAATACCCAGGCTCTAAAATATATAATATAATTAAATATGTACGCACTTCTCATTTCTCTAGCTCGCTCCTTTCGTTTCTGTTGAGCCGATTTCTTATCTGGTTTCGGATTCTCATTTGCCGGAGACGTTTCCTTTTCTTGTTTCATGGGCACAGTCGAGTCATCATCCTGTGAACAACACCGAGGCATCAACACGTTTAAAGAAAATATGACAACGAAATATATGCAATTACATAAATACTCGTAGAGTGCGATCGGGTCCCCGTCGTATAGTTGTAACAAAACATAAATATTAAAATACACAAGGGACTGGCTAAAGTTGTTAACAAGCGTCATTTGAAATTGACTACATTTTCATATTACCCTAGATTTTTAGCAAATTAAACACGGACATAACAATAACAAGTTCAAGTATCGCATCGGTAAAAGATGAGAGTTTACATGTGTATTGTTTTACATTTACATGTGGATTCGACAATACATTGTATATTATTCGCACAAAACGTCAATTTCTACGTTAAGTGTTTGCTACATTAAAAGAATATCATTTTTTCTTTGGTAGCCCAACATGAAAGCGGAATTTTCAGACTAATAGCAACTATTTCCATACGGTTCGTACCTTTAAGTAGGACGGACAAACGGACGGTAGTACATACAGACAAGCTGAAATATACATTCCCTCTTTCCATACAACAGACCTAACTCTGTAACATGCATCTCTTGAACATTGAATTCTAAAATTTGATAAAAGCACTAAAATTTAGATAATAAATATAAATCAAAAATACTTAATGCAAATACACAAATATTTGTTTCTGAATTGCTGAATATAATTAAATCTAAGCAAAAACACAAACGTACAATTATTTTAACAGCAAACAACACTATTTTGAATACATGTACTGTACATGTATAACCCCTTATAGTTATGGCATCATACTAAATGTATTATGTTTAATCATTTTGTAATAACTGATTTCTTGATATCCAGGAATACCAACTAGGCCTACAACCTATGTAACATTTATGAGCTTTTTACAAATTTATTCACAGGCATAACCTGTAGGCAGCTATAACAAACGATCGACCGCTTTAGTATCAATAACGTTCATCCTACTACTGTGGAATCCTAATCGAATAACACCGTTTTTTAACGATAATAAAAATATGAAATGTCCTTTCATATTAATTTCAACTGGACTAGAAATAGGTCCTCTAGCTGCAACTACATTCCAAATTGCAAGAATCCACACCTATCCTAAATATGCACAATGTTGCGAATAGGCCCCGGTTTCGAGGCTAAAAACGACAAAGTCCACCATGTAAAGTGAATGGGGTACTTAGCCGTTTTTAGCCTCGAAATGGGCTCCCATTCCCAACATTGTGCATATTTAGAATAGGAGCAGATTCTTGAAATTCGGAATGTAGTTGCAGCTAGAGGACCTTCATTTAGTTCAGTGATTATTAATATTATTAGGCATTTCATTTTTACGCAATCCTAAAAATTCGTTGTTATTCAATTTGGATACAGCAGTGCTCATTCTACCTGTTCTTCCGCAGATGTCCCTTCCTTCTTGCTCTTACGAGTACGTGTTCGCTTTCGAGGACTTTTCTTCGGTTCAGGAACAACTTGGGCCAAAGCGGGCGGAGACCTAGCAAAATGGTCATATCAAAAATTAAGCAAATCATACGACAGTAGACAAAATAATATCCAGACGCGGATAAAGTGGAGTACCGCAAATGTTGCCAGATGAAGGGATGCATGAATGAATAGCAATATTCCACAGCATGGTGTTACAAACACAACGTTATTGGTTAAAAATGTAAAACGTATAGACAAATGCAGGTGTTAAAACCACGAAATATTTTTACAGAGTTACAGAGATGGTCAATTTTTAATGTATAAGGCTCTTTTTATTATACAAATGTATTTCATATTTAATGCGGGTTTATAGTTTTCATTTTATTTTGTGTTACCGTTTTGTTGTTATTATTCTAATGTACCCATATCTGTACAATGTAGTAAAACTCACTTTGTCGTTTTTCCAGTTGACCTTACGGGCTCGGGATTCAATTGGAACATTGGTCGTACTCCATCTTTACTGTAAAAGGAAAAGGCAAACCTATATGTACAAACTATATCTATTTCTATTCATTTATTTTATTTAATTTCTGGGAGAAATTGTAATTATGAAATCAAAATATAATATATCGTACAATTATGCATTACCGAGATGTAATTCATTGGTGTACATGATTTATATCGAAATGAATAAACATGAATTTCAGAAAATACGATTTGCTTATTAGACACTCTTTTAACATCAGGAATTACTTAGTTATTTTCCAACAGCATATATTTGATTAAATAGCTAAGCAATATACAAGTAATCTCGAACCGTCATGATAAGCTAACTTTAAATCGAAATACAAAATGTACGTCGAATTACTAAAACGATGCATGGAATTTAGCAGATAATTACAATATTTGCGCATCTATGCTCTGTAGAGCTTTTATAAGAATATGCGCTATATAAATGTAATAAATAAATAATAATAATACTTATAATATTAATATCAATCTATTACCCCAACACATGTTGATAAAACAGCGCATGCGTCAACGGAAATATATCGCTCAGCGGTTCATCTTCATCACAAAAAGAAGATCTATTCCTGTTGCGTTGAGCTTTTAGGCGCTTCTTGGTGGGTTGGGTATTATTCGCATCTTCTAAAGCTGCTTCAAAATAGCCAGGTGGGTGTTCCACGGCTGTTTGTTCGATTTCTCCCAAGCTGAATAACGGTAAATCCCTCTCATAGCTGGAAATGAGAAAAATCAATCAATGTTCACAATCCAAAGAATATTGAAAGTTTTTTTTTCAGGTAATGGATAATTTGGCTGATTTCTTTTATTTTCCTAGATGCTTTATTTTTTCATATAAATAAATACACTTTATTATAACTGTTTTCATGATAATTGCTCATCATTTCTAACAGAAGACTTCACATCAAGAATTATCGAGTTCGACGCATGATTATTTCTTTGACAAAATCTGTTATTAGAAGAATGTAGTTATGGTTTTGGGTGATTATTACCTTGATGCATTGTAGAAATATGAATCGACCACGGAAAATAAATTACTCGCATCTAAACCTAAATCATCTGAAAGCAAACATGTAAATTCAAAATCGTAATCAAATTTAAGTTGTACATCAGACATGAATATAAATATACTGAAAAGAAACGCATATAATACAATCACCATAAAATGTTCATTAAACTAAGGACTTTATCTATATCTTATATCGACATGTACATAAGTACAGCATTTACAAAGGAGATGACTGTTTCATGATATAAATGCAGTATTACTGAAAGCTAAAGGTTTTTTTTTTCTTCCTGATATTTTGTAATGAAAATAATATAAATTTCGTTACCTGTGTAAGCCATGTTTTAGGCTCACCTATTATAATTAACGTCTTGGATACATCAATGGGAAATTTCTGTCCAAAACAGAAAAAAATACATATTAAGTGATATAATTATGCGCCCTCAAAAAAAAAAAGCATATATAAAGTAACAAGGAAGTATTTGTGAAACACGAGCAGGCCCCAACCGCCCCCAAACTCGAAGGGGTATGGTTTTTGTAGATTTATATTTATATAAAATATTTTCCATGAAAACCGCTATTTTTGGCCAATTTGACAACTTCCACACGGGTGTTTTTGACCGAAATGGCCAAAAGGCCCATCTACGGACCGAGACCTTTCATTTGAGCCTATAAGTATAACCAAGTCTCTATGACCTTCCGTTCAAAAGTTCTAGCCCGTACAAGCTCAAGTCTTGAACAAGATTGTCAAGGGTTTGACAATGACCCAGCTTTAGTGTATAGCTTAAGGTATTTCAGTACTTGCACATATGCGACGTTTCTTTAATATATTAATATATGCACTAAGGGTGCAAGTTAATAGAAAGGGAAAATGCATATGCAAGTCACATGTCATCTATTTGTTTTAACATTTACATAAAGATATTTTAAGAGGTGGGATATATTTATACCAGATGGGATTCAGACCCGTGACCGAATGAGTGGGAGCTCCATGTTGTACCAACTGAGCTACAGGCCCCTCATGCTATGAATAAACATACAAACATGTATGTTTTACAAGAGTGCATTATGTATAATTTAATTTGAATATTTCTCGAATCGATGCGATTAAACATTCTATGGAAATATAAGAGGGATATAATTTTGGCGTTTTTAGATGAAAAAGTATTTAAGGCTGATACCAGGTTTGAAACCACGATTTTGGGATCACTAGGCAGATACTCTACCAACTTAGTTATCTAGCCAGATGTGAAACGCCCTGCTCTAGGAAGTCAATAAATGCCAAAACATGATAAGCATAAGGGAAAGTATAAGCTAGTAATATACAAACCCAAGAATCATAAAGAAACGAAGAATGATAAGAAGAAGGACAAGGTTAAGTACAAGTTTAAGTAAAAATATAATCAGAAACACAATACATAATGAGGTGACCATATAGAAGCTTGTCTTAAAGTTTGAAAGCTCTATGATCAAAACTGTATGAGAAGATAGCTGTTGAAGCTTAAAGTTTTTTACTATATATAAGACCAAATTGGGCGGAAATGGCGAAGTCCACCATTGCGACCACAATGGTTCGGTCGCCATCAAAAGCACAATCCATAATGAGGTGACCATATAGAAGCTTGTCTTAAAGTTTGAAAGCTCTATGATCAAAACTGTGGGAGAAGATAGCTGTTGAAGCTAAAAGTTTTTTACTATATATAAGACCAAATTGGGCGGAATTGGCGAAGTCCACCATGGCGACCACAATGGTTCGGTCGTCATCAAAAGCACAATCCATAATGAGGTGACCATATAGAAGCTTGTCTTAAAGTTTGAAAGCTCTATGATCAAAACTGTGGGAGAAGATAGCTGTTGAAGCTAAAAGTTTTTTACTATATATAAGACCAAATTGGGCGGAATTGGCGAAGTCCACCATGGCGACCACAATGGTTCGATACTGTCAAAACTGTGGGAGGAGATAGGTTTTTATGAAAAAGTTTACTACCCAACTAACTAACTAACTAATTAACTAACTAACTAACGGCGGACGACACCGACCGATCTCACAAACCCAGTTTTCGTTTCACGAAAGCTGGGTTAAAAACCGCTATTTTTGGCTATTTTGGCCAATTTTACAACTTCCTGTCGGGTATTTTTTGACCGAAATGGTCAAAAGGCACATTTACGGACCAAGACTTTTTATTTGAGCCTATAACCAAGTCTCTATGACCTTCCGTTCAAAAGTTCTAGCCCGTACAAGCTCAAGTCTTGAACATAGGCATCAGAGATGCAAAGCCCCCAGCCTAGGCAAAACATTCTTTGACACGAATATTTGTCAATAAAATAATGCAGGTCAAAAGAAATATCTTTCTCACTAGGACTTTCTTACAACGTCTTTCTCACAACGTCTTTTTTACACCGTTGCCCTTACATATTCGTCCACACAACGTAGTCCTCACAACGTCACAATATGCGCGTAATCTTTCTTTGCTGTACAAATGTCCCAATATATCTCAAATTCGTCTAAGTTCCGTACCATGTTATTTCGACATTTTGTGATCGATCAAATTGAAACCTCGACGTTGCACATCTGCAATATATATGTCGCAGCTAAACTTTAATTTTCAGCGAAACTTTAATTTCGCTAGCGAAAGATTAATTTTTCGGATCATGTAAGTTTTTATGTTGAAATGTTATATATAAAGCTATTAATCACTGTTAATCTTAAACATATGTATAGAAATATGTTATGGGTCATCTAACCAATCTGTCCAAAGCTTTTTATGGAGTTCTATTCATTAATGTAATCGAAATAAGCCGATTAATCCCCGAGTTCAGTTCATTACTCATCTCACGGATAATTCTATCTGGGAATGTGCTTTATGCCACTGATACACATAATTGGATCAAAAGATACATGAAACATAATCATTTAGGCTAAATCCTAAATTTTGACTGTTAACGTATCTTTAATAGATTATTTTTTCCAGCATTATCAGAAAAATTAATCTTTCGCTAGCGAAACTATAGTTTCGCTTAAATTAAAGTTTTGCTGCCACATATATTCATTCACTGTATTAAGTTCCAGAACCCTAGGACAGAGACTTAATACCAAAGTGCCGCGGACAAAGTGTTGTAAAAATTGATCAAAATATCTCAAATTCTCAAAAGTTCAAACCCCAATAATTTCAACATTGTTTCGTCGATCAAACTGAAACCTCGACGTTGCACATCTACAATATATTTTTAATTATTGTGTGAAGTTTCAGAACCCTAGGACATAGGCTTCATACCAAAATGCCGCGGACAAAGTGTTGCATAAATATCCCAACATATCTCAAATTCGTCTAAGTTTAAACCCCCGTAATTTCGACAATATTTGATCGATCAAACTGTAACTTCGACGTTGCACATCTACAATATATATTATTTCCCTGTGTGAAGTTTCAGAACCCTAGGACATAGGCTTCATACCAAAATGCCGCGGACAAAATGTTATATAAATATTCCAAAATATCTCAGATTCGTCTAAGTTCAAACCCACGTAATTTCGACAATTTTTAGTCGATCAAACTGAAACCTCGACGTTGCACATCTGCAATATATATTCTTTCACTGTGTGAAGTTTCAGAACCCTAGGACAAAGGCTTCATACCAAAATGCCGCGGACAAACTACTGCACCTCAAATGTTAACAGACGGACGGAATGGGGGATAGCAATAGCCCTCAGCCAAATTGGTTGGCTGGGGGCTAAAAAACCGCTATTTTTGGCTATTTTGGCAAATTTTACAACTTCCTGCCGGATATTTTTGACCGAAATGGTCAAAAGGCACATTTACGGACCAAGACTTTTTATTTGAGCTTATAACCAAGTAGGGGTGTGACGGTTTGCCAATCCTTCGGTTCGGTTCGGTTCGGTTCGGTACAGCAAAAGACCTCGGTTCGGTTCGGTTTTTTTACGGTTTTTTTTTCATAAAGGCCTTTATTTTGACTATTTAAATAAATGATGCCCTTGATATAAACCAGTTAAGATTCGACTCCTGTGAACTTTTAATAGCATATAACTTGTTTGCTAAGTGATACATATGACATAAACCAATTTAAATTATGCACAAATGAACTCACGTTCATATTATATGTTAATAAAAAATATCCCATTGAATGTACATACATTATGAAATATATATAGAATGATATTTATCATATATATCATATATCATATTTTGTATGTGAACGATTAAAAACTGGGTAAGCCTCAGCCTCACATGTCAAGTTTTACTTCAGAAATAAAACGATTCGTTAGCATTTTGTACTATATACGATCCTTGAATCTCAGCCAGTGTAGGTTGACTAATGCCGGGTTATATGATCATATCATACATAACGCGTGACCAGTTTATCCGGCAGGGTCACATGCAGGGAATTGCAATCTAGCTGGAATCTAGCTTTGAGATTTTTAACGTATGTACGATAGTTTTGGCAGCACCACCTATGACATGTCCTGTGAATTTTGCATTCGCGATAGAAATATCTCGTGATCCACGACATCGAATGCCGAAAATAGATCAACAAGTGGTTTTTCTTTGTGTTTATTTAACTTCACTTATGAAATATCTACACTTATTAAAGTATATTTCTTATCAAAACCATACGAATGTTCTACAGATAAAGTAAAAACAGCGCCTTATGAAGATTGAAACAGAATAAAGATAAAAAATATAAAACCGCATGTGAAGTACAAAAAAAACTTAAAATATACTGGTATTATGATTATATTTTACTCTGTATGTGTTTTAAATAGGTGAATAATAGAATAATGTATATATGTGATGTTAAGTTTCAAAATACATGTAGTATAAATATCTACAATTAAGAAAAAAACCGAACCGAACCGAATTTTGGGTCTTCGGTTTTCGGTTCGAACCGAACCGTGAGTTTTTCTCGGTACGCGGTTCTCGGTTCGAACCGTCACACCCCTATAACCAAGTCTCTATGACCTTCCGTTCAAAAGTTCTAGCCCGTACAAGCTCAAGCCTTGAAAACCCGCTATTTTTGGCTATTTTGGCCAATTTTACAGCTTTCGGTCCGTTGTGTTTGACCGAAATGGTCAAAAAGCATATCTACGGACCAAGACCTTTCATTTGAGCCTATAACCAAGTCTCTATGACCTTCCATTCAAAAGGTCTGGCCCGTACAAGAAAGCGATGACAGACACCCCAACTCTATAGGCCCTCAACTTTGGGGTTTGGGCCTAAAAAAATATGCTCTGTTCCATTAACATTCATTCATTAATGATACCTTTCATTTTAGCATATAATCAAGTCTCTACGACATTCCGTTCAAAAGATCGGAAAATCGCAAAAGTTGACAAGGTTGGCCGGATTCGTCATGATCGGAATTTGACCAAGATCGGTCCAAACCTAAAGGCACATCTAGTCTACACATCGAGACATTTCATTTGAGCCTGTTCCCAAGTCTATACGACCCTCCGTTCAAAATGTCTAACACGTATAAACAAGCAATCACAAACAGATAATTAGCAAATTCAACCCAACCGTTAGGGTAGGGGCCTAAAAACGATAACAGCCGAGAATAAATGCATATTCTTGCAGACCACTTTCCGCCATCTTCAACATTGACCAATCACAAGCTATTTACAAGCATTTTTCAATGTTTGGGGGGAAGTATCTAGGAAGTAAAATATCCCGAAATGTTTGGGTGACGTAACTATGGTGTGACGTAGACTGGTCTGGAAGAATTCAAACAAGTTCAACATCTCGTAGGATTTGACCGTCGAACTCTTATTCGTGGCATTTCTACTTTAACAGGTCGCTTTAAGATCATATATTTTCATTATAAATAAACGACACAAAGAAGACGTTCTCAGATCAAATGAAATAGGGGCAAGTATAAATGACAGATGAATTGTTTTTTATAGTTTAACAAGGAAGTATTTGTGAAACACGAACAGGCCCCAACCGCCCCCAAACTCGAAGGGGTATGGGTTTTTGTAGATTTAAAATATATTTTCTATGAAAACCGCTATTTTTGGCCAATTTGACAACTTTCGGTCGGGTGTTTTTTTTACCGAAATGGTCAAAAGGCACATCTACGGACCAAGACCTTTTATTTGAGCCTATAACCAGGTCTCTATGACCTTCCGTTCAAAGGTTCTAGCCCGTACAAGATGAAGTCTTGGAAAACCGCTATTTTGGGCTATTTTGGCCAATTTGACCACTTCCTGTGGGTTTTGTTTTACCGAAATAGCCAAAAGGCACATCTACGGACCAAGACCTTTCATTTGAGCATATAACCAAGTATCTATGACCTTCCGTTCAAAGGTTTTAGCCCGTACAAGCTCAAGTCTTGGAAAACCGCTATTTTGGGCTATTTTGGTCAATTTGACCACTTCCGGTGAGTGTTTTGACCGAAATGGTCAAAAGGCACATCTACGGACCAAGACCTTTCATATGAGCCTATAATCAAGTCTCTATGACCTTCCGTTCAGAAGTTCTAGCCCGTA
>LQRL01046899.1:0-11482 GCA_001703475.1 Hydroides elegans | reverse complement strand
GCCCGATTCCGATAACATAACCGCATTTCCGAGTTCTGTATCTATGTAGCTTCGATAATAATCGAAGGGCTCGCTTTCCAAAAGCGACAACGAAACACCATGCCAGCGTTCTCCTCAAGCGGCAGCTCGAACCCGTGCCCTTGTGATAGACACGTCACGTCGGCGTCTCCCGTCGGACAGCTCACGTCTGATTCCATATCGACATCTCCAGTCGAACACCCGGGGCTATATTCAAAACAAATCAACAATCCTTAATTTCACTTTATGAAAACATATCACAATTCCAACCAAGCATTATTCATATAGCGAATCAATACTTATAATCATCCAGAAATCTCATTATTTCAACAAAAGCAAAAGTTCATAAATTCCATGACTTCAAAACAAAACGAATCACGTTTTAAATCAAGCATAGCTCACGTATTCCTTTATCAAATAACGGCCCAAAACAAATTACAGATCACAGGCCAACAAGGAACAAATCAATGAATTCAACACATTAATTAATAGAGTTTTAAATGAATACATCGTAGCCAAAATTATTGCAAAACTCTCGTACACGTAACGAGCAAAATGACACAATGGTTAACATCAAAATATGAAAGACATACCTGAACATCAGTCATAAAAACAGTCTTAACTATCCGGGCCGAAGCCCCCAAGGCACACGTGTATTTTTTCACACGACTACATATTATTTTCTTAGCTCCTGCCTTGTCAAAATTCGATTAAAAAATGACACATTTCAATATGAGCATAAGCGACCCTCCATTTCCGCAGGTGGACTTTTGAACACCGGAGCGAATAATTCACAAAATACAATATTCATCAAAATATTTCATTTCATAATTTCCAGATCATTTTATTACGTTAGCAAACATTTATTTCACATTTAATAGCATTTTAATAACTTCAGAAATTTAAATTTCCCACTGTTTACATATACCGTAAACCTTAAAAACATGCCCAGAAATAAGTTACCGTAAAATAATTAAAATTGGCCCAGGGCGGTAAAGCGACAAAAATCCTTTTTCCTACAATGCCAAACAGCACGGTCCGATGCTCTGCGCTCTGCGGTAGCAATAGGGAGCCCTGTGTCTTCTCGCACCTGGGTGATTCATGTGACGTAGCAAAACCATCTCAGCCGTATTTGCTTTACAACTTCAGTGATTGTGTGTGTTTTTCATCTGAAGGGCTTTGCGGATGTGCTCGTTTCTCAGCCTTTCTCTACGCGTCACCCCTAGGATGGCTCTTAGGCAGCGCATTTCGAACACTTCGAGTCTGCACGTTTCGCTCGATCTGAGGGTCCATGATTCGGATGCGTATGTGGCTATGGGCACTATTAGGGCATTGTATAGGAGTATCTTTAGGGCATTATTTATTGATTTCTTTTTCCAAATGGCCTCTCTCAGTCGGCCAAATACCGTCGACGCGAGTCCTATACGCCTTATTACTTCCTTAGTGCTCTTTGGCACTTCGCTTCCCAGGAATACGAATTCTTCTACGTGCTCTACTTCTTCTCCGTCGATGACTATTCGCTGGTCGCTCGGGAAGATAATTTTACGTTTATTTTCATACCCCTTTTTGGGAAGAATTTTCGAGTTTCTCGGAAATAGCTGATAGGAGGGTGGTTTCGTCTGCGTATCTGATGTCTATTGATAAACTGTCATGGAGTTTGAGCGTAATATCCAGGCTGTTCAGTTCTTTCATGGCAAATTCTAGGAAAACATTGAATAGAGTGGGTGATAGCAGGCACCCTTGTCTAAGGCCGATCTTCACTGCGAACCACTCGGTCAACTGTCCATCGATTACTTCGGTGCACTCTGTCTCATTGTATAGGGACTCTATAATACGGACGATTTTGGGGTCCATACCAATTGCGATCCATTTTCCACAGGGCCTTCCTCCATACCGTATCGAAGGCAACCTTGAAGTCAACAAAGTTAAAGTGTAGTGGGACGCGATGTTCTTGGGCTTTCTCTTTGACCTGTCTACCTATGAATATGACGTCTACCGTGCCTCGTCCGGGTCTGAAGCCAAATTTGCTATCACCAATTGCCTCCTCCGTCTTTTGCTTCATCCGATTGAGCAGGATTCTGATAAATACCTTTCCTGGGATAGAAAGGAGCGATTGCCCGGATTGAGTTTATTGCCCTTTCTCATGTAGGGGGGTGACTAGCATTTCGGAGTCTTCTCATGTACCCAGATGGCATTATATATTTTATGGAGCATTTCTGTAATGGGCTTCCCACCCGCTTTGAGGACCTCGGCCTTGATACTATCGATACCGGGGCCTTCCGGTTCCTCATTTTCTTGATAGCCTGCTCGATTTCCTCTAAGGAAATGGGCGGGAGGTCGTCTGCTTCCTCTGGGGGTGGGACGGGAATTTTGTCTATTGTTGTAGGCTGGTGGGGGTATTGAGGTGCTCGCTAAAGTGCTCTTCCGAGCATTTCAGGACCTCTATTTTGTATGCTTAGTTGTTTCCTTGTTTGACTTTAACGGCGCTTATTGGTTTCCTCGGTTTTCCCTCAAGTGCACTAACCGTATGGAAGAGGTTGTGGCTGTTGTTGTGTTTATGGTCTAGCTCTAGTTGTTTGATTTTGCATTCTAATGTCTTTTGCTTTTGGGTTTTCACCGCCGCTTTCACTACTTTATTTACTGATTCATAAAGGATTCTTTTCTCTGCGCTGAGAGGGTTGGATACCATTTCAATCCTGACACAACGTCTTTGTTCGCAGGCCTCCTCTATACTCCGTGGCAGGCCCTCAGCTTCCTTTCATCTTTTAAAGCCGACAGTTGTCTATGTAGTGCTGTTTGCTGCCTCTTTGAAGCCGTCATACATGAATTCTACATCTTCGGGTTCCAGGTCGAGTAGCGGACTCCCACCCCTCTACATATTTAAGATCTCACCAGATTTCAATCCATCAAAAAAGAGACCAAATCGACCAATATATAGCGTAAATACCGCTATATAGCGGAACTTACATTTGATAACGGCATTATAATTATTAGTCAAAACAACACGTGTTTATTGCAACAAAGTATATTGGGAACCCTTGTCTAATACACCTATAGGATTGAGTTTTAAAGAAACTTGAATTCGATAACAACAAGAATGATTCCTGACAGCGTATCATAATAAATATTTAAATTTGATTATCATTATCAAAATGTATTATCATTCTTGAATAGATTCTTGAATTTGCCTAAAAAAGACGCACGTCGGGCATCTATCCCTAAAAAGTCACCTGACTTAAAATGTCGCATATTCAACCGTGCCACCGCCAAGATAAACCAAACCCCTCCTTTATAATATTTTAGATAATAGCTGTGTCGACCTTTTATCGTTGACAACGAAAACCAAAGACTGAACCGTTGACGTGTATATTTGTAAAGTTGTTTGTGTGGTAACATCACTATGATTCAAATGCGTTTAGTTTAAGTGTCGAGAACAATAAATTTTCATAAAACTTGGACGGACAGAAAGCCAATTTGTTGGCATTGGCGAAAAAAAAATGAAATGCATGTATAGTTTATGCTACATGTTCAAAGAATCGGACGTCATAAAAGAAAATGAACCTTTTTTTTTCAAATTATAGTTAAATTCAAAATTAAGTTTCTCCCTAAAAATCCCATTCGCAAAAGTTGCGAAAGACCTCAAATTTATTTTCGCATTTCTCGAAAAATATTCGCATTTTGCGAAGATGTGAACGGCTAGCGCAAGCCTAGACATTGGTTAAATATGTAAAAGATCACAATATTTATTAATAAATTTTGTTGGATTCGTTTTCATGCATTTTCCATTTTATAGGTAGAAACAGGTTTTACGTTTATATCGATTTTTTAACTCCACAGTTTTCTAAACGAACATTAAATGTTGTGTTTTATTTTCAAAGTTTATGCTTTAAGCATTTTTAATACATCATTTAACAGATGAACAACGTAACTTATAATTAATGTTATTAACATTTTGCAGTTTTTGACTAACGGATAAAATTAGGCACATTAATCAAAAGTGTTTCAAATTAGGCAAAATTTGCTTATTCAATACTTCATCATAAAAATTAATATATTCATACACATAAAAAAATATATCAAATTAAGTTGATTTATTGAATATTAAAATGTATTTGAACGAAACAAGCCCAATTTGAGATTTATCTTAACAAAAAGATTTTTGAAATGTGCAAAGAATGCGTTTCAAATTATGGTCCCATATGCATGTTTATGTATACACAGGGGTGGATCTTGGCAATCTTTCGCGCGAGTGACATAAATTTATACTCGGCAAGACGTCCACGGATATTTAGAGAACGCCCTACTTTCGGCCCATATGAAAGTTCGCAGGACGTGCTTATTCGTCGCGGACGTAGAAAAGACGTTGCATCGACGTCGCGACCGAGTCGGCCGTACGAATTATGTTCCACGGAGGTCGGAACATTAAGGAACGTCCTGAAAACTTTCATACGGGCCCAAAGTAGGTCATCCTCTCAACGTCACGTCCGAGTGCCACATAGTATGGACGACCCTTGCCGAGTGGGTTAATTGCATACATTTATGAAAAAGATGAACAACACAACTAATAGTTTATGTAATTTACATCTTAATAACTTTTGACTAGCGGGTCCAGAGACGAACTTCATTAACATACAAAACCACTGTCAGACAAGCGTATTGAACGTACTGCATCAACTCCAATGGCTTACACTGCAAACAATGGCTCAAATTAAACTAATCATGCTTCATATAATCGTAAGCAATCTTGTCAGTTTTCAAAAATAAGTGCTTATACTTAACACGAAGTTCTACATGTGGTTATATGGTACCATTCGTCAGCACACTTGTGCCAAAATGCCTTCTATCCGAACACCACCCGCCTGTAAAATGTGATTCCCGAACAAATAGCCATGCATACAGACGCTGACGTCTCAACAAACAGCTGCAGTCGGTAGCTCTTCGACAGATCACCACCGTTCATAGTCAGCACTTTCAATAGGATACACTGATAAAGAACCCCCTTGTACAAAATACAACAAGCACGTGTTCATTTATGCGTTTTGCACCCGAAAGTATATACGGATAGTACACGATACTTTAAGAAATGACTGCACCCTATGGGAAGAAGAAGAAAAAAAATCACTTGTCAGGACACTGAACAATAGAGAGTGTGGGCTGATATTAAAAATTTGTGTGCTAAATAGCCTGTATTTCCCAAATATAAAAAAATCACATTGTTTGTTATTTGTTCGTTTACGTCATTCTTACGTCATTTCGATGGATTTCCAATATCTGCACCACCCCTCTATTTGCAGTCGTTTCTTCTGGGATGAAGATAGTAAAGACTGGAAACGATTCGACTGCACTCACAAATAAAACGACGAAAAATTTCCCAGTCGTAGGAAACAGTGAAATTTATGTTCTATTTATAGCAACTTTATTCAAAACGATTATTTTTTCGGCCTCGATTCCACTCCCCGTATATTCCTCCCAGGTTTCTTATACACTTGCATGTTTTAGTTGGAAACCATTTCTACGAAGTCATGTGATTTGATCACGTGATCTTGTGTTTATTTCTCCATTTTACTTGCCTGTCAAACTGGATAGTAAAAATAAAAGTGGATATATTCATGGCAACGATGATATTTTATATTTTAATTTAGGTGGCTAATTTGATAAGCTATCACTTATTAACTCCATAAGGTAATCTCTGATTACAATGATTACTTTGATGTGCAAATCGACAGTTTGTCCAACCATGTCGTAAAAACGGTTCCTCCCACTTTCATTTTGTTGACAGTTTACGCAAGTCACCATTTACTCTTCAAATTGACATATGGTTATCAAGATAATTTGCTGCAGACAAAGGTTGTCAACATAGTTAAAACATCATATAATATTTAAGGCCACAGCCCTTACATGTACTGTCGGCTGTCTATAAAATGTTTGGGGTGTTGGGATGTCAATAACCTTACTCGTAGGCCCTTAGGTTCATCCCTCTTTCATCACTTGTCTATAACACAAACACTGTTGGATTGAATATGTTGTGTAGATACGCTTTTCGATAGTTTTGACCGAATGATATTAACATCCAGTATGGAAAGTGGCTAAAGTTGTACAAAATAACTATGTTATTATTCATCAGCTTGTACGGGCTAGCACTTTTCAATGGGACGTCAAATACGGTCGTAGACGTAGACATTGTTCTGACGTAAAATCAGGGTCCCCGTGTGAACGCATGTATTTTTAACTTCTTTCCGAATTTAAGGGTGGTAAGGGCCTCTTTATAAAACTCAATACTCAAAACTCAATTCATTGCGCTAAATAACGCAACATTGTATATCATATATTTGCAGGAAACAAAGCTGTATTTCCAGGCTGTTCGATCTAGTCAATTATCATGGTAAGATAAATTATTTTTTGTTTTAGTGAATATTAAAAATAATATATAATTGGATTGAAACCTGCTTGCAAAAGATAATTAAATTATGTCGGTGACATTCAAATATGATAATTCTTTTATAACAGGCCATCCTTGCGCAAATAACATGTTGGTTGATATATATTTTTTTTGTTTCGAAGACTGGGCACGAGGAAAACAACAGCCTGGAACAATACCAAAAGATAAATGCTTCTGAGCTTTATCCTCGAAAAAAGCTTGTCACATCCGACAGTTCACTTCAGGTAAAAAAATGGTTGTAAACAACTATGTACCTTTCAATCTTTACACGCTTTTAAAGTAGATATTCATTTATTGAATGTAGATGCATTTGTCATATATAGATACTTTTCATTCTGGTTGATGAGAACATATGTATTCTCTCATTGCCAGTTAAGCCCTTTTATATACCTTTTTCCCTTGATTTAGATGTTTGTTGCTTTTCAGGTTCCCTTTCCAGAGTTAAACGGTGAATATGTCGAATATTTAGACAAGACAACAGATGGTGTCATTGCTTTATCCAACTATCGCCTGTTCGTGCGCTTTAAAGAGTCATTCGTCAATCGCCCGCTTGGACTGATCGAAAGTGTTGAGTATCGGGACATTTTCTACATTCATGTCTGCTGCAAGGATGCTCATTCCTTCAAGTGAGTGTTTTGATTGTTTGATTTGATTTTATTAGTTTTGCACGGCTAATTCAATTTATTCATGCATCACAGAACATTTTTAGCATATACCCATCTGGATATATATCTTGATTCTTTTGTATTTCACAATTTAAGAAATGAGCAGTCATTTGATGCAATGGGCCTGAAAAAAATAGTGTTGTAATGATCGACTGAAGTTTGCTGTCATGTAGACATAAGGTCAATAAGGTCTATGATTTATGTATTTTAGTAAGCAAACTTTGTTAATTGAGCCTTTTCTGTATAATAAACAGGTTTTACATAATACAATTTACCATTTCTTTCTCTTATATTTCTCGTCTCTAGGTGCACGTTCGAAACCAATGAGCTCTGCGTCGAATGGTACAACCGACTGTGTGCTGCCATCACGCCTCCCAATAAGCTCACGTCGGTGTTCGCCTATGCCTTTATGGCGCATTGTAGAGACGCAGAGGAGCGACTGAGTGAACACCCTTGCGATGCGATGATGCACTTGCATAAACTCAGTGAGTGGTAATATAAAGGAAATGTGTTATATGGGATGGGGATGAAGGTTGTTCATAATAAATGTATATTGGATAGTGAGCACTTCCAGTGTGTTCATATGTGTTCAAGAGATAGACGGGCGAATGGCGGTTCAGGATAGATAATAACCGTAGATAAAACAGAATGATGAGGTGTTCATAGAAAATGTGTATGAGAGGAGGATGATGGGTTTTGGGTTTTTATGATAATTTTAAGAGGGAACACATCCCTGTGAACCAACGCTGAATTTGAATTAACTGAAGTAAATAAATAAAGCAGAGGGATGGGGTTGAATGATGTGGTTTCATAAATAGGTGATTACAGTCGATGACTTCTTGCCAGAATAAATAGTTTCCTTTCATAAAACCCACTTCATTTTAATTTATATTTCTATTTTACAGTGAGCGAGGCCCAGTCTACTGGTGGTTACAGTTTCGACCGCGAGGTTGAGCGACTCGAATACAATATCAAGACCACGTGGCGTATCTCACATATCAATACGCAATACAAGTAAGTCCATTATTTCCTATCCATTGCTGTTATTTTGGATCCCCATATTTCCTAACGCAACAAGCTTTTCTGCTAGCCAGTCATTTTATAGTTGTGTGCTCCTTATAGCGATTGAGTTTATATAGATTCTAAGATATTTTATTGGCAAAACAGATTTTAAACGATGTTAGAATTGTGTAAGTGTTGCACATTGTCAGTGGACAGTCTCGTTTGACATATAAGTCGATTTGATTCCTGGGACCTGCACTATCTAGGAAAATCACTATCGTTCTTAGTTGGCAATCGAGATGATCAGGACCCAGTCTCCTGCTCATTACCTCATTAGTTATAATGATTTAGTGAAACCTTGAATACTGTATATGGTATTATGCTAGTTCAGATATATTGAACTTTATGTCTTTAAGCTAATCGTACAAATCATGCGGTTTGATTTCCATATCGTTGCTTAATAAAAACAAGTCATCATTTAAATCATAAATCATGAATCAGTATTTTATTGAAACCGTTATACTCCCGATTCTGTACCGTACGCCATCAAGAGAATCGTATTTTACCCTTCCCTTGGCCCTATATTAGGTCGCTGCTTCTTGTAATCTACATAAGCAATGTCATTTGTTTTAATGGATTTTAACATTATACAAACAACGTCCCGCTTGTCAATTTAAAACACACTGGCTGCGTGGCATAATTACCGCGATGACAAGAGACTAATTAATGGGTTGCCTTGGAAATGTAATGCTTGGCTTTTAAAAACAACTTGCCATTTGTCAGGACAGTCAGTTTTTGTGTAACTTGTCAATTCTTGAGTGAAAGGGTAAACACTTTGATGTTGATAATTAGCTAAAGCTCTTCATTTCCTGTTGTGAAATGTTGACATTTCAAAGTTGTCACATGTTTGATATTCTGCAAGGAACGTGAATTTTAGTCATATGAACTCTTTAAAAACCATTAAAGAGCTAGCATTTAAGATTCATATACATATACTTAAATCAATGAATGCCCCATATTAAGGTTTCTCTTTATTTACCACTCCTTATAATTATGTATCCGCAATTATAGATTTGCGGATACTCAACCGATATTCGAATAAATCAAAGTAGAATTGTTGTGTTGAATCAAAAATATGGGTATAAAGCAGTGAAAGAATTCTATAGTATACTTAAGAAAACAGTTAAAATTACAAGGAAATTCAAAACAAAGGTTATCAACTAAAAATGTTAATATTTAGTTTTGACAATATAAACGATATTTTTCTATAATGATTACTGCAAAGTGTTTATAAACTATCATGGTTTATTTCATAGGGCGTGTCAGTCGTACCCGCAACTGCACATCGTGCCCAAGAACGTGAGCGACGAGGATCTGCGCATGTCTGCAGGTTTCCGTGGCGGACGACGCTTCCCTTCCGTTGTATGGAGGTAGAGAAATAGTGTTATTTTATTTTGGTCGACGTTAAATGTAAGATTTTGTTTTTAGAAAGACGTCGCTTCTCTTCCAAAGAATCGGCTTTCTGTTAAAATCGGTTAAAGAAAGTTAAACCTAAATAAACTATTAAACACAATTGCATTTTCGTGGCCATTGAGATGTATAGCAGTGTAATGAACAACTGAAATGTGTTTTAAAACCTCTTGTTTAAAATAAGTAGCTTGTTTTGGTTCATATATACATGTGTCTTTGCAATTAATCACGATACGAAGAAGATAAACATAAATGGCTGACAACAGATTAGAAATCAGGGGTTACAAAATTTGATAGAATGGTTGAATACATACCGGGTATTATTTTTTGTAGTTAGATTAAATATCATATTTGATGCATACATATAATGTCATTCCTATTCGCATTATGTGGACATCGCATATTTCTAGTGCCATATGTTTAAATGTCATGTATATGAACAACTTTTCCGACTGATATGATGTAATGAGGTCAAAAGATACCTTAAGCGAATGACTCATTTGAAGAGCTATGCAAAATCAATACCTACTGCAAAACAAGATGACCGTTTTAGTATCGATTTTCAGAGCAGATTTAGCGCGTTAATACCATTGAGCTCAAGTGGTATGTCCTTAATGTAACAGTCAGGGTTTGAAAAATGGGTCTGTCTTTACAGAAACACATTTTGCTTTTCACATGCGATTAAAGTACCATGTATAGATATAATAACTGAATAATATTAGAGACTGATCCTAATTGCTCCATCAAGTAATGGTTATGGAGAACCCTCGTAGTCAAAATGAAAGTAACTCGAAAACAACGTAAACTCCGACTATACATTGCCTGACTTCTGGCTATGACGTTTACCGTATCCGTTACCAATAGTCATTAGAAGTGAGACTCGATCCAGTAATCAAAGGTTACCACCGTCAAATCAAAGAAAAACAACACACATACATGTAGAACACACTCATAGCCCCCTTGAAACAGTTCATCCCGATATCACCAATCTGATCAATTTCCTTCTCTCACACCCACCGCAAGAAAGGTATCATCATCACCAATAGTCACAACCCCTCCCCTTAAAAAGAAAAGATAATCAAACGTGAACATATTATTATATATCCTCAATGATCATGATTGATCCATCAAGTACCGGTTGTGATATTATTGACGTTGTATCATTATTATATGCTCAATTATAATTCCAAAGATGAAGTTTAACGAACTTCCATGACCACTCTACTGCTTTAAGGTCGTCAGACCTCATTTCCGCACTCTTCCCGAATGAGAACATACTTCGATATGAGAAAAACAAAAAATAAAAATTTTTTTAAATTTGTTTCCATTTACAGACACCGCAAGAACGGCGCCGTCATCGTCCGCTGCGCCCAACCCGAGATGGGCTTATGGGGCTGGCGCAACACACAGGACGAGAACATCATGCGCGCCATCGCCCAAGCATGTGTCGCCACAAAAGACGAATGCGAAGATGGGGAGGATGGGGCGGCCATTGGGAGGAAGGGGGTACAGGATGAGGAGGCACGCATGCTCATTGTGGATGCACGATCCTATGCGGCGGCGGTGGCGAACAGGGCCAAGGGCGGAGGATGCGAGTGTATTGGTGAGTACTTACAAATAGTGTGTACGAGCTACATAAAGCGAGCAAAGGTCGAGGGATGGGGGTTGGATTGAATGGCTAAGGTCGTTGCTAGTGTATTTGGGAGTGGATGTGTTTTAGGGACTGTAAGTGCATAATTGAACGCCTTTGAACAACTTTTGAACTGGAATTGTGGATGTTAGGTCGTATGCATCGGCGGTGGCGAACAGGGCTAAGGTCGGAGGTTGCGAGTGTATTGGTGAGTAGCTACGAGTTAGTTTGTACCAAATAATTAATGAGGGGAGGGCG
>LQRL01046853.1:0-11173 GCA_001703475.1 Hydroides elegans | reverse complement strand
CTTGTTATTGTTCTTATGTTCCTGTTCATATGTTTACATTGTTCATTGTTGAATTGAAATTTGAATAAACTATATTATTATTATTATTATTATTATTATTACAAGTTGTATAACAAGATACAATACGAGTCGTACTTGTATGTTTATTTTAAGGCTTAAGAAATGTTTTGGGAAGCCAAATAAAACCTAATGATGGTATTAAGTATGTACTCTATAAAGGAGTTAATCGAGTGTTTGACGTAAAGTAGTTGAAACCATTTGACAACTTAACGTTCAAGGAAAATGTCTGCAAGCTTGTAACCGGTCCGAAAGCACATTTCGGTGAATATAAGATAATTCGACCTGATGTGATGGATAAAGAGAGTAGATTGATAAGAAGTTTATTCAATTTAAATGCTGTCATCGTATTGACATAAGATGTTATTGAAAATTCAATGTTCTCGTATCAAAACAGCAAAACAAGAGGGTATTTTTTCAATTAAACCTTTAACTAATGTGAACAATACCTGGCAATTACTCTATATTGGCATTGGCTAATGCTAAAATAGATCCCGACAGATGAATTGAAATACTGCAATCGGATACCATATAACAACGAAAAGTCAGGGCTTTACTGAATGTCAAGTTTTATCGTTTCCGTGTTTGCTGTCAAAACTGGAAAAAATATGGCGGTGAATAAGCTTCCGGTTCCGGTTTATATCTGCTATCAAATAGCTCAATTTTCTTTCAAAAGTCAACGTTAACATATATAATTCTCATTAAAGAAAGGGGGCCTTAACTGTGATTAAGGACTTTTTTTACCAACTGTGAAGGTTATATCATAAAATCAACTATTAGTGTTATTAAAGCGCATAAATATAAAACGTGGCATAAACAAAAAATCCGATATTTTGCCATTCTGGAGGATTATAGGATTTTTTTCAGACAAAGCTGTAATTTGTTAGTTCATAGCCATATTTTTTTTATTGTTTCTCTTTATTAGACAGTTTGGGCAAAATTATTCGTTTGAATATAAGTTTGTTTCGGACACTTAAAGACAACCAGTAGAGATACTAACTAATGCTGCGCTCATAAGAAAATTTATCATAGTTGACTTAATGCGTTTTCGCAAAATATCGCTAAAATACATTTTTTGCCCAAACTCTCTAATGATTTTTAGGGGGAGGGATGGGGTTGTCTTGGGTTGTGAAAACAAAACTTCTTATCGAATAACTTCAGCAGTTGCAATGTTATATGTTTCGTTTCAATATCAAACAGTTTACTATATCACAAAAAGTATAAAAACATCACATTTTGCAATGTTACAATATGTTGCCCATTGCTTAAATGAATGAACCAAACAAGTTATTTTTCTATGTTGATCATTTATCACCATTCCGTGTAAATAGATTGTAGTGTATAGCTTTGATTGACAAAACAGCATTATATGGATTATTTTTATTTAATCTAGGAAAGCCAATAAACCGATCGTAACAAAACATTGCTTCGTTGGAAATAATTTTTTTATTCGATTTAAAAGTATATTATTATGGCCCAAAGGTCTGATTAAATTACGATTTAACACACAGCAAACCACCTAGGTTGTATGGTCTGTTCATTTGGCCAGAATCCATTATTTTTAATGGTGAAATCAAGTTGATGGGAGTATATTCCCCGTAATCTACATAATAGAGAGTTTGTGCAAAAATAAAATATTTGTGTAAATAGCCTGGATTTACCTGGAATTCTCAAAAAAAAACAATCACATTGTATGTTTCTGGTTTGTTTACGTAATTTTGACGTCATTCTAGCGGATTTCTCAAAATTGCACAAACTCTTTAATAAGTAAAGACAATGGCTGACATTGCGGCCATTTTAACCAGTTGTGATTACATAACAAACGCCCAACAACACAGCTCCTCATTTGATGGGCTATGTATCCATATGCATTTTTATTGAATTATTGCGTTTTCGAGCTCGGTATAACTGAGGTATTTTTAACCATATGAAAATCATAAAATCACTGTTAGTAAGCCCAGTCCTTCTAGTTTCTCATCATATAATTTTCATATAATTGTCATATGCTAAACTTGCTAAATTAAGGCGTCAAACTAACCCACCCTTCCTGTCAAATATACCTCGAGCAGCGTTTTGACCCAGACTGTGGGAAAATAGTCCTTTCTTTGATTTCTCTTAAATCTCCCCAAGACGGTCACTAAAATAATCACGAGACATTTTGAGTACATTCGCATTACATAACTATGGTTGTGCATATTGGGATGGTTTTACATTTAGTGATGACATAATCAGGATGTGAGCCTGCCCCTTCTGACCAAATAGTTGTACTTAAAGTGGTGGAGTAAAAATAAAAAAGCACCTTAACACTCCTCTCTCATAAATGATTTCAAGCAAGGAAACCTTAGTTTTTATATGGTTTTCTAACATCAAAACTGAAAATGAATCTTTTTCAAATGGTGGATCGTAAGCGCTCCTGTTAAAGTCCCTACCTAAAATGCTCGAGTACCGAAAGAGTTCGCACACCGAAATGCCTCATTCGAAATTCATTATTATTACAATTATACTGTTCTTATTCATTAATTTATTTTCATGATTGTAACTGTGCAATTCAAGGCATAATCACAAGTGACCTGTTATTTTTACACAAATATAATAATTTTCTATATGAACTTGACAGTGAGTTATCATGCACGATGGTAGATTGAAGTTATGTTTTACTATTGTTTCATACCAGTAAATAAAGATCAGCTACTGAAACCGTATCAGCAAAATTAGATTATAAGGTAAAACATATTTGTAAACTAGAGTTTTATGTAGATTCCAGAAAGTGTATATCAACATATATACTTATGTTACGCACATGGACAAATAATCTCCTAAACGACAGATGATCAAGTTATGATAAAGAATAGTGACACACATTTATAAGTTTAGTTGTCACTATGATTCATTGTGTATTACATTGCCGCTAGCATGATTATCAGATTGTGCAAATGCGGACTATATTGCACGGCTGTTTATCCTCTATATAAAACTGCCCCTTTAGTTTTTTTGGATCTACCAACGATGCCTCTATATCTTCAACCCCTTCTGTGTTTGCATAGGATTAACCATGCATGTTTTCGGCTATTTATGCATAAAATCGAGTGAAAATTTCAATTATTCGTTGTCTTTACACCGTATTTTAAAATGGTTGCCACAATGCTTTTCCCTTGACATCAACATATTATTAAATTTAAAATTAGCTTATTCTAACGGTGTAGGTCATATACCCCCTCCATGTCAATTTATTTACAAACAATGCCGATGAACATAAGGCTAATTTGAATAATTAATACACTTTTTACTACAAATTTATATGCAAAACTATGAATCGCATTGACTTTTAGATAATCGCTATGGAAAAAAAGAAAAGATGTGCTTAGGAGGATTAAAGTATTTGGTTAAGTCTTATTCACACTAAAGGGGACAGTCCATATAATCGGCTTTATGGTGGTGCATAGTTACAGAACACAAACGTGGATCGAGTATATTTCATTGGACTCTTAAGACACCTTTTTGAATGAATTGCAATTAATTGTCATGTTCCCCATAATGTCTTCAATTTTATGACATCCTAGATGTATATTTAAATTTGTATAGACAGAAAAGGTGAACCTTCTATTTAAGAAAAATATATATTAACAATATAAATAAATATTGAGCAGACAATTTTGAAGAAATAAATTAATTCTCGAATAAAATTATTTTAATTGTATACAAATTGTTCTTTATAATTTTGACTATAATTTGGACTATATATACTGATATGTTTCTTGCGCAACCAATTCAAATCAAGTTTGAATGACCGAAGCCATAAAATATATTACGAATTTTGAAAAACACAATGCAGTTACCGTAGATAAATACGATTTTATTATGTATTCTATTGGTTTTAGTATCATTATAAAGTCGTATAATCACTGAACCTAACCATATAAAAATTAATTATTTCCATATCCGAATACGATTTAAAACTTTTATATGAAATATAAAATCTTAATTTTAAGAGCTAAATTTTGCCAAAATTGGGTAATTTTCTAACTCATTTTTCATACATTAATCGAATTGGAGGGGGTTAGCGATATATAAAGATGATGAAAGGACATATTGAAATTATCATTGCAAAAAGAAATTTTTCAAAAAACCAATGTGGCAACATGTTTTAAAATGCGTGTAAAGTTGGCAAAATTTTCGAAAAATACACGTGTTTATAGCATAACTCTGCAGATTACAAGCTTGTGTAAATAAAAGACTCTGGACTAAATGGGGTTGTGATGAGCAATAGACTTGTTGGCACCAAAAAACTAAGTGGGCAGTTGTAAACAGCCGTGATTGCGCATGCACGGAGAGCCTTTAGTTGATATAATTACAAAGTTATTGATAAATTACAGTTATTGACTGTGAATATTTGATAAAAATCGAGAGTTAAACTTTCTGAGCATGGAGATATCTCGGCAAGATTAGTGACTAGCTTTTCAAGAATTGAAAAAGTAGGAACTAAATTATAAAAAATACAAAAGATTCATCTAGATGAACTATATACATTCCCTCGAGAAATGTTGCGGTTTGTATCGGTTATTAGAATAGAAGGAAATCCCAACATTCAACTATGATAGAGGAGATATTCCGCAAATGGATAACACATAATGCGCGAAAATCCTAAAAGAGGAAGTCAGAAAAGCCATAAATTGCCTTGAAACCTTGAAAGACTCCTGGAAACGATGTAATGTCTACCGAAATGCTTCAAGCATTAGACGAGTTGGGATATGCCAAAATAACTGAGCTATATAACAAGATTTATGACACGGCTTTTATGCCAGATGATATGAATAGATCTATATTTACCCCCTAGCCTAAGAAAAAAACTGCACCGACGTTAGAACCATCAGTCTTTTGAGTCACGTGACCAAAATACTACTCAAAGTTATCCAGTGCAACACTAAACCGGGAAATCGGTCAAAATGAGACTGGATTAAGGAAAGGAAAGGGAAACCGCGAAGGCATTTTCCTCTCAGAACAATAATCAAAATATATCTGTAAAAGAAGAAAAAATTATTTGTTTGTTCTATAGAATATGAGAAGCCATTCGACAGAGCCAACCACGAGATACTAATAGAAATTCTCAAGTTAGCTGGGTTCGACGGGAAAAAATGGAACTATAGCCAGGCTTTCATTGGAACAGCCAGTAGTCGTATTTACCGAGCAAGGAAACTGAGGGAATACAAATGAAAATGGACAAGGCAGGGATGTGTTCTATCGTCGTATCTTTTTAATTTCTTTACGCAGCTTATCTTCGGAGAGATTGAAAATGAAGATTAGGGGTTTTCGGTCGTTGGTAGAATAAAAAGCATATTGATGTATGCGGATGATACAGTCATTACAGCAGAAAATGAGAATCAACTACAAGTATTTGCTGATAGAGTAAATGAAGAAGGAATAACACGGAAATTATTCAGCAAAACGCGAACAGTTCAAGCAAATACCAAGCTTTCTATAATATATAGACTGATTTAATCAAGAGTTATATCTAAGCAACATTGATGTATGAAATAGGGACATTGACGGTCATCAAATATCATAGCAGCGTCTAGAAGCCTTTGAAATGCGGATACTGAGGGGAATGCTCAGAAAAAGCTTGTTCACAGCTGTTCACAAATAGGTGTTAAGAATAGCAGGTACGAACAGGTCACGGAACGAAACCGTCGGATGCGAAAGCTATCTATCTTTGGGTATATAATGAGACACGATAATCTGCAACGCGACCTGATCGAGGGCATGGTGGAGGGCAAACGAGGAAGAGGGTGACAAAAAATGCCATGGAATGACAACATCATGCAATGGTCTCACCTTCGTAGGCGCAAAGCGAGCCGCTCAAGACAGGAGAACATTGAGGTCCATGACATGCAACGTCAATCGACGCACCAACGAGTAACTCATTCCAGAATTTGACTCGTTTCTCGTGGGTATATTAACATTTTGAGACTTTATTAGCTTGTCGATTTGTCAGCAATTTCGTTGAAGTCAAAAATGTATCAAACAATAATCGCTTTTATGCTCTTCTATCACATACAAATCCAAGTACAACAAAAACTGGATACAATCCGCATATATCAATCATAATGTAATACAGTAAAACCTGATTAATCCGGACACGTTTGGGACTGACAAAAAGTGTCCGGTTTAGAGATGTGTCCGATCTAGTCAAGTTAATATATTTTTCAACAATTTATCTGGAGGGCTTTTGTATTTGTTGTTGATTTGTTGACTGGTCGACGGAGTTGATGCTAGAGGAAACATATTTAAAGATGTTTTCAATTAACAGAAGTTCAATACAATTAAATTACTTCTTGTTGTATTTATATTCTTCTAAATTGTTATATATTTTATTTGTGGTAAAAACATTGAATATATATACTTAATTAAACAAATAGAACGGAACTATCCAAGCCCAAACAAGTTCATTTAGCATATGATAATGGAGACAATACACCTTCGATGCCCCTCCGACACCCCTCAAAGAAGGACCCGTCTTAGCTTTGAAGCTAAGTGTGATGCAATAGCATGGGTGTGTTTTCCTGCCACAATAAAGTAAAGATGTTAAATACCCCTGATCAAAGAGTCCTGATCCATATTTGTATAAGGTCTTTGTGATGCAAGCATAAAGTATTGAATATTCAACATAAAAATCATGAAGGGGACCCCACGACACATTTTTAACGAAAGGTTAAAATCACCTTAAAATTACATTTCAATTATTTACAATCACAAAATGATAGACGGACTAATCGAAAAATGACGCACTGTTCAATAACTTTTTAGCTTTAATGTTGATTTTTTCCTAAAGTGGGTTTTCTTTGTCATTGTTCTGTATATCAATGAAACACACTATTATCACCTTTTAAAATAATGTTACGTAATTTAAAGTAATAAACCTGAGTTTAGATATATGGCTCATTAAAACTTACAATGATGGCCACGTGCTATAATCGAAAAATGACGCACCTATGGTTTGGTTAAGATAGCCGGTTCGAAAATATCTATTTGATGTTTATATGTGATTTGCTTTGCAATTTATGTTTTTTTGGTATGATAAATCCTTAAAATGTTGAAATTTTCTTCAGTTGCGGCGCTTATAAAGTCACTCTATCATAATACATAATACATGCCTTTAGTTAACTAATTTAAGCTTTATAATTGTATAAAATTTAATAATCTTTACATTCAACATATAGGATAAGCAAATTTTACCTTAATTTTGATACTTTAACGCAAATGCATATCGACAGATTAATTTTAACGTGGAACATTATTGCTTAAACTCATACGTACATGTATATAACTTGCAGTGTTGAAAGTATACTTGTCATCCATTTAACTGTCTAAACTGTTGGAATGGTAAATTAATTTGGCATATCTGATGATACAATATGTTTTAATAGCCAGAATCGTTTTATATGATCGTTCGTTTATTATAAGAATAGGATGCGTCAATTTTCGATTATGCACCTGGCACCTAGTATTCAATTCATTATATACTAAGACCGTGGTTCATGATTGGAATTATTGTTATATGATTTCAAAGAGCTATGATTGTGTGTTCTAATGACATTCAAATCAATGGCAAAGTTAAACCGTTTTATGAGATATTCGGGGTGTAAGCTCAAAAGAACCCCAAAATTGCGTCATTTTTCGATTAATCCGTCTAGTTTTTGCACGTTAGAATTTTGCAAAAAGGTGTTAATATTTTCCAAGCTAGATTGACCTTTTTTTCTTTTCCAGCCAGCTTGGAACAGAAAAAGAACACCTTTTGCGAAAATCGAAACGAAAATTAAGAAATTATCGAAAAGTTGTTCCTCAAACTTCTCAAATCCCGAAGCAAGAAAGCATTTTTTTTTCAAAATTTCCAAGCCAGCTGGAATTTGGTGGGGAACACTTTTTTCGGAACCGCTCGTGACACTGCCTTATCAATCCTCCCACTACATTAAACTCACGCACAAACAGATTTACCGTGCAATTTTCATTGACGGGGAACTCTCATATGGGTAAAACAATATAAACAATTTCGGAAATATTTTATCATTGGTAATTGACTGTCCGGATTAGTCAGAAATACTTATATATTTCAATATTTTGTTTCGATTCGTGTGTCCGGTCAAACGAGGTATCCAATTAACAGGTTTTTTAAATGGTATAAAACAGTGAAAGATAAAACGGGACTGAGAAAACAATGTCCGGTTTAGCGAGGTGTCCGGTCTAGCGAGGTGTCCGGTCGCAAAGTTTTACTGTATTTATATTTCAGTATGTCTGCATAGAATGCACCATTTTTATAACTTGTATTCATAATTATGTCGTGTGTTCTATTGTCTGAATTTGTCTAAGGTACATTAATTTATTTATGTTTAAATATTTTATCTAAAATATGAGAGTATTACAATTCACACCAGACTGCGTAGAATGCGCCATTTTTAAAGTAATTAGCATTATGATTATATTTTTTTTTGGTACATTTGCTAGTAATTTTGATATTAAAAATATGCGAGCAATCCAAAACACGCCAGAAATGACTTACATAAAACTTCGAAACTCGGACCAATTAAGAACGTCATAATTACTGTCTTAGTGGACGTTTTTCCTACTTCTTTTGGCTGTCCAATATGGACGGAGATGCTGCGTCTTTAACATAGGTCCGGAAAATGTTCAAATGGATCCAGTAGATGATCTTAATCTTATTAGGACGTCAGGTAGTAATGTGAGTTAATAATGTGGACAGGACGTTATTAGGACGTGGCTTTGCTGTGTGGGATTAATTTTGTTTGAAATTGTATCAAACATATTTTGTACTTTGCCATTTAGAATATTTTGGGACAATTGTATTTATTTTTATTTTATTTTATCAATCAACTAGTTTGAATCGAGAAAATGCTCATGTTTCAGAAATCAACTTGAGTTGCTACACGTATATGATTAAATGGTTACCTAAATGGGTTTAAAATGATATAAATATATCACTTTTATGTATACAGAATGGTTTGAGCCAAAGCGGAATATGTTCGATTTTAGAGTAATATTACATTGACATGATTGAATCGGCGAAAAGATTATTTGTGCGTAAATATTTATTTGTTTACTATATCATCAATGGAAAAATACAAATCAAAATGCATACGGTACATAATTATCTATGAACATGACGGTGTATTTTATAAAAATATAGTTTCACAATCATTACATTTTCTGGTTAATTCTTGTTCGCATCGGGAATTGTAGCGCAATTATGTCTTAATTATTGAACACAAACATTTCACGTTGGTATCGTTAGAGGTTCTGTTCGTGAAGGAAAATCAGACAGATATATTTTTTTAGTGCGCAAAAATGACAAAATGGTGCTACTTTAGATCAAATATTATTATAAGCTATATAATGTGTTGAAGTGGTTTGAAAATAGTCTGTGGTTGCTTTGCATTTTTTTTAATGTGAAATATTGCACGAAAACAGAAACAGGACTAAAGATAAATTTCTGATCAACCGAAAGGGCCTGGCCACACGGGAAGCTGCTCCACCTTTTACCCCTAACAATGCATATTTTCCATGCATTCCTTATATAAGTATGGGAATTCCAAATCGCGTCAAGTTTTTTTAACGAAGCGAGCTTTTTTGTTGCATTTTTTACTTATTTGGTTTCACATTAGGAATACATGGAACATATCTTTAGATGAGGGTTTAATTCATTTTTTTAATTGAAATTACAGGTGCACTGAATTTGCCAGTGTACACATGTCGGTCGAAATTACTTTGTCAGTGCACATACATACTTTTATAAAAAAAAAATAAAATAAAATAAAACGGAAACATTCTTAACAAATAATAATTTACAATAAAAAGTGCAATACTCATAAATCTATAATTGTGTAGAGGTTTGTCATTCTATTTGCTTTGTTATTGTAGTTGACATTTGCTTTATTATGGTAGCAGTTTAAAAAAAAATGTCTGTCACCCACTCTTAAAGGAGTAGGTCACACGAGACAGATTTTTGTTGAATTTTATCGATGGTCCTTTATTCACATTCTTGAACAATAAATTGCGTAATTTGTATCAAGACGCTAGTTTTGTGTCAAACGGATCTTGGATCTAATGTTTATCTCAGGGGAGTTTTTTCTCAAGTTTCAATTACCTTTATTTCAAGTTCCATCAAGGACATATAATTTTACTAAGCAAAAGACTTCCTGTATGTGGTCAGGTCCTAGATTTTTTATTTTTATTGTATTTTTGGTATTTTCTTTATATTTTACGTACATTTACATTCAGGTCCTAGGTTCTCGAGAAAAAAACCTATGTGTACAGCGTAAGGGCGTGGTTACACTTGCGTTGTGTTTTAAAACGCAGCTTTTTCGAATGTTTAAATATATTCTTTATGGTTTATAACGCAATGACCACATGCGTTCAATAAAGTAAACATTGGAAACTATGAATAAGGACTTGAACACATTGGAATCATTTCCTACCTTTCCCCCAATAACATATGTTTTGCAATTTATTTCTTAAGCCGCGTTCACACACAAAAAAACCTTAAACCGCGTTTTCACGCATGAACAGAAGGGATTAATTGTATGTTTTCATTTAAATGTGGCTTTTGAAATTTGGGTTTTCGAGCTTTATGTACGCGATTTTTAAGTTTGCGTGAAAGCGGTCTTATGTTAAACTCAAAAACGTAAGTTACATTTTAAAAGGTTAGCACCATTTTCTCTTAGTTTCTAAGAAGAAAAACACCGTTGCCAGGGGTATAAAACTCGAAAACTCTTCCAATGTGACCAAGCTCTAAAGATGCATTTTAAATCCAAACGTAACAACGCCTCAATTGCTTGACTTCTCTATCCAATTTTTCCCATTGCTTAATGAATTGCGTTCTCGAACATTTGCTAGCTATTCAGAGCAAGATTCATCTGGTTCACGCAAGCCTTTAAGGGCCATATGTTTGCATAGACAAAAGCATACATGCACATAGACAGCTTATGTTATAATTTAGGAACTTTCCGTTAAGGGTGTATTTACACGGGAGCAAACTAGCCTTCAAACCAAGCTTCAAACCAACTAAGGTAAATGCGGCAGTTATTTTTTCATCTCTCAAAATTATCTA
>LQRL01046851.1:7101-20296 GCA_001703475.1 Hydroides elegans | reverse complement strand
AAAATGGCGGGAAAATCATGTAACCAGCGTGTGCGTGTGTTTTTTTCTCCGTGGAAGATTATATAGCCCTACTGATAGCGTGTGATCCTACTGACTGATTAACAATCGAGTTTGATGAATACTGATATATTTGCCAAATACCCTTGCCAATGTTTTACTGATTATGTTCCCCTTGTGGGAATTTGTTTGGCTTGCTTTTGCGTAAATATTTTATGAACTAAATCGTCCATTATTTACTAAAATTCGTTTTTCCAGCTACCGCAGTTTCTGAATGTTAGGCTGCTGATCCTGCATAAATTTACATCAAATTTGCATATTTTGTGAATTTCTAGCATTTGATTGGCTAGACCTGATTAATTTGCATGCACTCTCAATTTATGAATTTGATTAAAATGTTTGCATGGATGTTTCGCACTGTGTTCCTTTCGAATGTGCAAAGCTTTATATATTTGCATGCTTCTTGTATAGCAATTATGTGTTCAAATCCTGGACTGAATTTTTGAATATTTTTATCGATGTATTTTGGTAGATTATTATTATAACCGTATTTGCAATTTTTAATTATGAAGAATTAAACATAAATTCGATTCGATTCAGAAACCATTATGATTCAAAATGATATTTAGAAATGCAATGAAAAGTCAATATTTATTCATATAATTCTGACAAAATACATCGAATCATGGAGATTTTATTAAGAAAAGAATAATTGTGAATCGTATTTACCTAGTGCTCTATCTATTAGACTGGTGTTATATATTTCAAGTTAGGCCTATTTGTTTATAAAAAATTTTTTTCGTTACCTCGTAGTTTAGAAAGTTCAAGCTGCTCAATTGGTTGTAGGTATCGTATATTTGTGGTTAAGGCTTATACTGAAATAAAGCTCATATAGCTAACTTCGATTTATTTTAAGGCATTAAATCTTAAGCGCTTTATACGGATAAAGTGTTTGTAACGATCTCATTTGATCCCGTTGAGTATAGTGGTATTAAAAACACCTATCATCACCAGACTCTAAGGACTCATAAGTGAGTTCCTATCACAAAAACGATCAAAACTTGCATTATCTGAGAATGACAAAACAAGATTCATTTGAGTTTTCCATGAGCAGGGTATTCACGCCTGTCATTTTATGACGATTGTTCAAGCCCACACTTTCCGAAAGCCATCACAATTGCCCGGAAGAGACTCGGGAAGTTCTCCAATTTCTCTTATTACAATAATGACAGATAAGCTTTCTTTCTTTGAATTAGCATTATTAAGTGTTGAAACTCATTTTTGTTGTGTGTTTTTTTAATGTTATATCAAGAAATGAATTTATTCCCTTTCTCCCTAGCATAGAAAGGTAAAGGTTTATCCATATTTCAAAGAGGTTTGTATGACCGTTCACAATTCTAGTTGATTCTATAACTACTTTAAGTATCTCACTGTCAATATCCCGCCAATATTTTAGTTAAAATAGCATTTAATCAATGAACAAATCCCTAAATTTGTAACACAGAGCACGTTCTCCTGTGATTGTCGTTTTTCTTCATGAACAGATTTCGAATGATTTGTATTCATGTAATAAAACAAGACCCACTTCGAGCTGTAATTCAATGATTCAATAATCAGAGTTGGCGGAAATTCCTAAATTAACGCGTTCACAATCAGACGACACAGTGCAAATGAGGCGGATTCGCGCCAGCTGTTACACGCAGACGATAAAACATTGTGCTCGCCATTTTAACGCGTTTTTTGTCTCCAAGTTAAAAAGTGATAATTTACTCAGGGCAGGAAGAGTATGGGATGACTCGGGCGGGTTTGAATGAAATAATGGTTGGCATTAAAATGGTATATTTTTGGGTTTAAGTGTTTGAAATTAAGAAAATATTTCTTTCTTAACGTCTGCTTTTGATGTTTTCCCGCGCGAAAAAAAACAGCTTTCCCACCTCGACCCTATGCTCGGTGTGAGCATTGCATTATTGTTAAATTAAATACTCTACAACTGTTTTGCGTTTCATTTATTTTGATGGTTACGTAAAATTAAGTTTACATTTACCAACCAAGTGTAATTGGTGTTTTGAGTTAAATAGTTTTGTCCATTTCTCATTTTTCCTATAAAAAAACGCGTTAATTTATATATAAACAAAATGATCAAAAATATAGCTACTGGTCCCCAGCGCACTTTTGTTTTGCTAAAATGACTGTTCATTCTCTAACTATTATGGTGTATTTCAGTTTATTTGTTTTTATTTTATCCGATTTTATAATTTGCACATATGGGAAACATTACGAATACCTTTCCCCCACCCCCTTAATAAAGTTTTACAAGATTTAAAAATCCCCATTAACTGGTTTCCATTTCCATCTCCACAGAAATCTGCCGTGCAGAGTGTGTGCACGGTGCGTGCGAGAACCAGCGGTGCGTGTGCGATGCCGGTTGGCAAGGGGCCCAGTGCGATCTGTTGGAGTGCGATAAAGACTGCAATGGGCAAGGACGCTGTAATAATGGGACGTGTGTGTGCCAGAGTGGCTACAATGGCAAATACTGCTCGCTAGGTGAGTATAGATTGCGGAGATATGGTATATTTTCCTTTGATATCATAGCAGATATCAGGCGCGGATCCAGAAAACCGGGGGAGGGGGCGCCACTGATGTAAGAAATCAGGACGAACAGGGGTCGAGCATAAATAAACTATCAATATTTGAACTTAGACACTTGGATATACATATATGTACCGGTATATTTTTACTCTATTTATTAGTAGAGTCATTCCCAAAAGTCAGTAACATAATCGATTAGCCTACTGTTATAGAAATAAGTTAAAGTCCCCTGGCATTGTTTACATTGATCTCAACTATTATGATTATACACATCCGCTCTTTATGGGCCGATATATTATAACCACCTGAAAGCATCAATTTCCGCTGTTAATGACTTCTTCAACAATAATAAACATGGCATGCTTCAATGGAACTTGGACAAGAGCCAATGCCATAACACTCAAAGTCAAGTCAAGCCATAACACATGGTCAAGTGGATTTGGAGAAGTTTGATCGGAAGAATGGAATCGTCAATAACTCTATATTGAATATCAACACCAGGGAGGTCGCCACTGAATTAGCACTGATTGGGGCCAGAGGGGCCTCTTTTTGGAAAAATGCTTAGACCTGGGCATGAAAAATGAATCATTGGTTTGGGTGAAAAATGATTTTGGTCAATAGTGGTCACTTGCTTTATTGACAATGTTTAATTGATTCATACGTCTTTTGGGAACGGAGTGATATTTCAAAACTTGGAATAGGCCTATGTCAATTTTTATTAAAATCCTGAATATCCACAGAAATGTTAATGCATAACAATAGACATATATGTTGAAGAAGAAACGATAAAATGATACGTCAGACTGGCTACATTGTTCTATATTGGCAATGCAAAAACAGTAAATTCAAAGAGTGAGGATCAAACGTTTTTCATACTTCATTAACTCCATAGATATACATGCAGATGGTTGTTTCCCTTAGTTGTATAGCGATCGATATTTTTTCAACCAGACATCATGCATAGACATTGAAACCATAACGAATGTCGTGACTGTATTCTTAAATAGTCATATTTCCACCCATCTCATTTTCAATATGCTGAAGTCTTTTTTTTCTTCTCTTCTTTCACTCTTTTTTCCCAAAGCTCAACATCATTCCATGGACAAATGTCTTCTAAGCAAAAAATACTCAACATATTAATTAACAGAGCTGTTTAACGGGCCCATGCAAGAACCAATAACTTTTTTTTTTTTTCAATATTAAACTATATACTTTTTTTTACCGAGAAGCTCATTTGACATTTAAATTTTGCCTTTTACAAAAAAAAAAAGTTTCTCCAAACTCTAAATCATTGTCTCTGTCCATAGACGGTTGCCCGAACAACTGCAGCATGTATTTGAAATATATTTTATATTAAAATTATATATTTACATATTATTTACAGATGGTTGCCCGAACAACTGCAACAACCACGGCTCGTGCCAAATGTTCCGTGACGGATGGCGTTGTAGCTGCAGGGACGGATGGAAGGGCTCGGCGTGCGACGTCGAGATGGAGACAGAGTGCGGCAATGGCATGGACGACGATCGAGGTAAGAGACGTTGGTTTAATGAGCCGACGTCGTTAATATGTGTCGTCGTTAAGGTTGGCGCTGTAGTTGTCGAGATGGATGGAAGGGCTCGGCGTGCGACGTCGAAATTGAGACCGAATGTGGCAATTGAATGGATGACGATGGAGGTAAGAGACGTTAAAATGAGGTGACGTCGTTTTTTTGTGACGTCGTTATGGTTGGCGCTGTAGCTGCCGCGATGGATGGAAGGGCCTGGCGTGCGACGTCGAAATGGAGGCCGAGTGCGGCAATGGCATGGACGATGATCGAGGTTTGTTTCCATATTTAAAATAAAATGAATCGGTATAAATTTTAATGTATATAGTGTTATAAGATACAAAAAAACACAGGCGGGGTGTCGAGGTAAACGGGGTGGTTGCTATTGGGTAAGATCATCAATGCGTGTGACGTCATATACATGTATACTTTTTGTGACGTCATACGTATTTAATGACGTCATCAATTATGGTATTTCTTCACAGAATATTAAAATATGAATATAAACTTATAAGGCGAATATGAAAATTAAAAAAAAAACTTTTTGTAAAGAAAAAAACATTTCTATATGATGCTTACTTTTTAGAGGCTATGACAATTAAATGAATGAAATTCATTCATCCAGACTATGGTATATACAAAGGTTTTAAGGGCTGCTCCGGAAAAAAAACAGTGAATATTTATCTCAAGTGCTTATATGTGTGTCCATACTAACTCGGTCCCTCGCATTTCCTGAACTAAAGATACAGATATCATATATCATTATTATTATAGTCTCATTCTTCCCGGATATGTAACTATTAAGCACGCGATGACTGGGCGGGGTTCCCTGGTTAAGGCAGGGCGCCTATTACTCGGGGATGTCGTTTCGTGATAGATCATCTATATAATAAAGAATGTGCATGAACTTCTCGCCATGCCAACCAAAACATGCAGAATAAAACATAGGGTCTTATGTCAACGTAGTCCTTTTGTCAGTATAGGTGGACCTGTTTTGGCATTCTTTAGCATTAAGATCTTGGTTCATGTTTCAGTGTAGAACTTTTGTGAGGATGGGGATGGCTTTTTGCATTTTTTTTTTTTTTTTTGCATTTTAATCTTCGTGAATATTTCATGGTGTAGCGGAAATGATATTTGCTCATTTTCTTGTCTACTTGAGTGGAGAAGTCTTATATGAATGGGAAATAAAATCTTGAAATAAAACATACAAAACGCTATGATAAAACTCTAACGTGTTAATAAAAACGCTCTCAATGCAGTGTAATGTAGAAGCATGAACATGACTAGCTTTCATAAAAGGGGTCGAAAAGAACTTTATTACGTGCGATGTTTTGCAATTTTATTTTAATTTTTCTTTAACTATTTTGCCTTTTCTCAATCCAATAACTATGTAAAGTTTATTGATGCTGCTCGGTTACCGTATTTGATTAAGAGACTCACGTATCCTGTTATGAACGGTTATTATTTCTTATTTTGAGCAGTTAATATTTGCTCAATAGAGTAAACGTTATTGGATTTCGCCTCTTCTAGGAAACCAGGGACACAATAGGAACACAATGCCATCGTCAAGTGGTTGGGAAAACAGTAATAAAAAGTTGTACTTGGCGGGCAAAAAGTGTGCTTGTATAATAAAGAGCAATGAAAGGCTGATGCCTTGCTAATCAAAAGGTTTCATTCAATGAAGCTGTTGTTAAGGTTATTACTCGTTAAACCTGATCCTCGCATCCTTTCATGGATATGAGAGTTCAGTAAAAAAAACGGAGAACTACTTGTTTAAAGGGAAGGTTCAAAGAGCAAAAAGGGGGAAAATGCACCCATCTTTTTCTTCCAGAAAATTGAATGTCAAAGTAGCAGTGAATTGATCGGAAAGTGCAGGAGGGAGACTCCCTTTGTCCACGAAAAAGATAAATGTCATTTTTGGCTTCGGCTTACATTGTAACTGCTGCTTCAACATGAATCATTTTTGACATTCAACATGTGCCAATCGAATAGAGAAAAGCAATTATGGGAGGAAGACTTGCCTTCATACTTACCCAACGAAAGTAGATTGCATTTCTTTTTCCCGCACTGCCTTAATTATATTGAGAGAATATTGGGTCCTTGGTTTGCGTTTTGACTGGTTCATATTTTTTGTTGTCGTGCAAAAGTAAAGGGAGCAATAGTCGGGCTTAATTGAATTCAGTATCGGGTTAGTTGCAAAAAAATATAGAGGGAGGGAAGTAGCCCCCTGATATAGAAGTGAGTAGATAGGAAATAAGATTGAGAAGGTTGCACAGGAAACAATGTCTCGATTGTCAAGGCGGAAATTGAACATTGTTTTGACCCCCTTTCTCAAACATAAAACGACGAAATATGAAAGAGCCTCGTGTGCCTTCATTAAATTGAACGCGTATGATTGCGAAGCATGAACAACTTTATACTCACATGTACATGTATTTTCATGTACATGTACAATCATAAATTACACTATATATTAATTTCCTCATTTTCCAGACGGTCTCTACGACTGCCTCGATCCCGACTGTTGCATGGACGCCGAATGCTCACTCTCGCATACAGCACAACTTCTGAATCTTATGCATTATATGCATGTATAACACTCATAATGTATATAATTCAAACTATATATTACTTTCTTATCTTCTATAGATGGCCTATACGACTGCCTCGATCCCGACTGTTGCATGGATGCCGAGTGCGCCGACAGCGATTACTGCAACACAGCGCCGGATCCCATGGAGATATTGCTAAGGAAACAGCCCCCTAGCAACACGGCCAGTTTCTATGATCGCATGCGCTTCCTGGTTGAGGATGACAGTGTACAGAGCTTTGCGACGCTGGACTCGTTTGAGCCATCGTATGTATTAAATTATCGTTCGTGTTGAAGATGGTTTCACAGAGTCGGATAGCTTTAATAATAGATTTGTAATGGTGAAGATTTGATGAATTTATATTTTAAACGTTCGTAACGTTTTAACAAATTTGAAACTTAAAAGCATACGGAGACTTAGAGTATCGTCATCTTTTCGACAATATCGGTAAGATGTGTCGGTTATCTGGCCGCGCTCTTTTCAAGAGTTTCTTCCAGGGTAGCATCATTCTGTTATTATATTACCCTGAAAAACTTTAATTTTTGTATTTCTACAGGCACGTATCGGTCATCCGCGGCAAAGTAGTGGCGACAGACGGCAGCCCGCTAATCGGCGTTCGCGTCAGTGTCGACACGCAGCCGCTGTACGGGTTCACGCTTACCCGCGAACAGGGACTGTGAGTAGAAAGATGTTTAATTTTACCATGCGAGTTTGGGAAGGGTTTGGGCTTAAAATACATGTGCACATGGTCTGTAAGTAAAAAATGAGCTTCATACACATGATAGATGATAACATTGGCATATTCCAAGTAAAACATCGAAGCGATAATCAAGAATTAACACAATCTTGCAAGGAGCCCTTCAAGTATTTAAGGAATTTATTTTATATCAACATAAAATTATGTACATGCCATACAGGCAGGTGTAAAAAAACCAACTCATTTAAGGCTTCCATTGCCTATTCAGCGCTTTAAAACACACACACTCACCCAACACAACAGCTCCTTACAAATCCTCAATTCTTCACATTATGCCATCTCAAATCGCCAAAAAAAAACGCAAGTGCCAACGTGAAGGGTCTTACTCTTCTATTTTTTTCGTCTTTTTCCACTTCTTCAAATGTTAAGAACTGTTCTGAGCAGGTGATCGAATGCGTTCGTAGCACAATTCACTCGAGAAAACTCCCTTTTTTTCGTTTTTTTTCTGTGTATTTTTATGTTGACACACCAAAACATTAGAGTACATTGGGTCTTCTTTGTAAACTCAAGGGAGATTACCACATTTGTAAGGGTTTCGATAAAAATATGGACCCTTGCATGAAATTTGCAGCTAAGTGTCTTTACTTAATGGAATTTCTGTCAGGGGGGTTAAAGCCTGTATATCGACAGTGCTCAAAGATGTCTTACTTCAAATGCAAAAATGCGTAAGCATCATTGCTCAGACGTGGATGATTAACGCTGCAGCGTTATTGTTTGCTATAAAGATGCGTTTGTGACGATATCACATACAACATGTTATATTTTTTGTGACGCAAATGTTATGAAGTCACATATTACGTTTGTCCTAATCTGCTAATTTGGTTTCTTTATCTAGACATATAAGTATATTTTTAGCCCAAGGGTTTTATCATTTTCCATGATTATACGGCTTCTGGTGACGCACAATTGTAAGATGTATTGCCTTTTGTATGTGAGCATGTTTGAGAAGGGCAATTTCGCTGTGATTTGCTGAGGAGTCTCCCATCAGTTCATTTGCTTTCGCGCCGCCGTTGTCTCCCTGAAGACTGAAACGTGACGAAAAAAATACTCGCTGCTCACCCACACACACTAGACTGATGAACCCCGACCCTGTTCTCGGGCATTAAAAGGCGGTACCCTAGATTCCAAGATTTTGAAGGGTCCGTTGATAAATGTTCTTAGCCAATTTAGTTCTTTTTTGCACTGAATGTTGTGTCACACGGAATCATTTTGAAGGAAGTAAACGTTACAATTCACCTCAAGCAACAATTCTGCGAAAACAAATTTATGAGCATTTGCTATATGGTTATCTATTTCATAATGTTTAGAGCCGTTTCCTCGTATTAGCAAAATTTAACTTGGCACCTTTACGCACGGAGACCTTCATTTCTCGTCGCCGCGCCCATTTACAAAGTACTCCCCCTCCCATACGCAAACTGTCAAAAGGAGATTCCTTTACTTTTGTCGCCACGTCCCATTTACAAAGTGCTCCTTTCCCCAGTCCATAAGCACACTGTCAAAGGAGGGATTCTTTTGTGTCTCTCTGGCAGTCAAATGAACTAAAGCCGACCCATTCAGCCATTTCAGCCTCTCCTAATCCATGACAAATAGGGCCCGGACTAAGTGTGTCCTCTCGGCTCCAAACTAACTTTAAACGAGCGAGCATTATCTACATTTGCAGTGGGAGCGCGTAGGGTTGGGGGAGGGGTGACAGCGGGAATAGGGTCTACTAAATAGGGTCTACTGGAACTACAAAGAAGAGACTAATCCAATCGGTTTAAAAGGGACAGTTATCGATGTATTTGGGCAAGGTCAAACAATGTTCTAATACCCCGCCCCTTCCTAACGGAGAGAAACAGCTGACAGTGGAGCCTGTTTTTCTTGTGAAAGTGAACGGAGGAGTCCCCAAAAACGTGTATGCTTTGGGGCTGGTTGGAGTCAAGAATGTCGGATATGATCAAGTTCCTTGCATCTGCTCAATAAAAATAAGCAGAATTGTCCAGAATGATTGAGACAGGGTTTACGCTTAGACTCCAGCTTTCTTTTCGCAAAAAAAATGTTAATTTTTAATTCTTCAAATCATGGTTTGTGGCCTTAAAAATTTCTATCATGATGATTAAACTGCAAAGGTTGCACAAGACTCAAATTTCTGTTCCGCATGTTTGCAAAAAAATGTATAAGCAACATGCGAAATGCAATGGCCTGTATGAAACATGCAAGGCATGTGTAATTAAATGATACATGTTATTCAAATGCAACTTTATATTCATTAAATATCTGGATCTTTGCATACCTCGTTCACCCACACAATTTCCTATATAATTGCGTGATTATGGTTGCGTTTTATAACCTGACGCTCTTCCACTTTTCTTAGAAAGGGAAATGTGAAAGATCTAAAATGCATCTTGTATTACCTGTTAAGCGAAACCACTGGTGCTGAAATTACAACTTGGCGAAATGCATAAAATGAGCCTTGATTCTTCTTTGCATTGAATATTTTTTTATGGTTTCCGCTATGGCCTAAAGGCGATGCCACAAGTAATATTTCTGGCAGTCAAAGGCAAACGTTACAAAAAAAAGTCACATCTTTTGTATCTTGGCGGTGCTCAAGTGTCAAAATATGATTTTTTTTCTTTCTGCGCTCTTAGAAATTCATGATAATCAAGGCATTCACAGGCTTCGACAACGACGCAAAAGCCAGAGAATAGCTAAACAATAGCAGAAAAGAAGCAAGAAAAAGAAGTCATACTTTATGACTTTGCTTCATTATTATTGTTTTTTTTTACTCAATTTTCTTGCTATTTTCCATATGCGCTCGTTTTAGTTGGCATCAGCTCGTGCGTGTGTTGCTTTCGTTTACTTTTTTTACGCACGCGTGAAATCCACAGGTTTCGCCAAGTTTCATCGTCTAATTGGATACGATGTTTTGCGTAATTATTGCACAATATCAGTTCAACAAAGCAAGGTGTGAACTCTTATTTTTGCTATCTTCAACTCATGCAAAAACGGCTATTTATGAGGAATGGCTATTTACGTTGAGGAACGTGATTTATATGTTCTTTTGAGCTTTTTGCTATTTTTAAGGGGCTGCGGCAACCCCATTATGGAATTTTGCGCGCCCTCTTTTGTTTGATTATATTGCGAATTGATTGATAGCGGAGGTGAAACAGATGCTCCAAGGATGAGCGGAACAAAAACGAAAAAGGAAAAAGAAAAACAGAAAACAATAAGTAGGTAAGCGGAGAATGATGGATCAGGGACAAGAGGAGCTCTCGTGATGAAGCAGAGATAATAAAAAAAAGGATTTTCCAGATCTAAAATCAGGGAAAAATTATGAAGGGTTATACATGTAAAAAAAAAGATATGTCGCAAAAAAAAGTCTCCAATTTGTGTTCAGGAACACTGGATTTCAATCATTTCAATATCAAAAGACCTATCAAGTAACTGGACCGTGACATCCTTAAGTTTACTGATTCGAATGAAGAACTTCAAAATGAACGTATTTTAGGATGTATCATAAATTTGTAACATAGAAGTCTATATTAAATCAAGCAGGGCGTTGTTTGCATGAAATCCTTCAAACATCTTATTTACTTGGTGCTATTGTCTTGGCGATGTAGGGACGGACACAAATCATAATTAGAACGATCCATGAATCCGTGAGCTTTAAACCTGATATTAACGAGGGGTCAATTACAAACACCTAAAGTCTATTTAACAGAATCCTTACAGATACCCCGTCAAATGCTTAGTGTCATTGTCTTGGGCGATATGAACCACTCACAAATCATAATTAGAGCGCGACTCGCGTGCGTGCGCCCTCACGAGGGTGCTTGGGTGACATAGCGAGCGCCAAGCGAAAGAAGGTGTGCCGAGAAAGAAACAAAAGAGGACCCTGGGGATTGGGATGTGAGAGGGGGTCGGGGCTTATTGCTTTTTCACAAGCATGAGAAGAGCTTTTGCTGAGGTGTGTCGAGGGAGAGGACCATGGGGAGCCATGGGTGCAAGAGGGGGTCGGGCTGCCTTTTTTTTTCATCAGCATGTAGAGGGAAGGGGCGTGAGAGGGTCGGGGCTTATTGCTTATTCTCAACTGCTTTTGAAAGGATTAAGGCGAGAGATATGGTGGGAGAAGAGCATATTGCGAAGGTGTGTAGAGAGGGGGGCCATGGGGAACGAGGTGCGAGACGGTCGGGAGTGCTTAAATTTCTTTTTCATCATCATGTGCAAGTAGGGAATCGTTCGCGGAAAGGGAGGGGGGCTTATTGGGGTGTTGCAACGAGCTTATTGCGTTACGTCCGTGTTAGACGTGCATGTTAGACGTCGCTCAAGACACGTTGCTCACCGGAGAAAGCGAGATTCCTCTCAGTCATTCTTCATCCCCATGCCATACATGAAAGGTCTGATTTCTTAGTTACCAATTTCTTAGTTACCATTCATTCTTAGTTACCCCACAAAGTGAGGATGCTTGTAAGCGGATAGCGCCCTGAAGGGAAGCGGATGGCAAGGTAGCATGATGCGAGCTCATTGAGTAAGGAGAAAACCTGGAGAAGGGGGGCTATTTTCTGTTATTTTGCTGGGTGTGATTGATGATAAATACATCCCCGGTTTTCGCAGTCAGGCATCTGTCATTGTCGCAAAAGTCGCCGCCACTGTCTGCGTGCGAGCCCATTGTTGTCAAAATGGCGGCATAACACGTGTTATTATGGAAAGAAACCTCTTCATCATGGTTCCAAGATCTTTCAGTTCTCTTTAGGAGGTATTTCCATTATGCTTTGTGGCTTACAGGAATCACCCTCGAAGAGTAATTGAAAAGCAGCCTCTTGAATATGCAAGACGCGTTTGCACACGCTGAGGATAACACTATCTTCGTGTCACTTTTTACCTCCTTTTCTTTAAGGGAAAAGAAGAAAATATAGGAAAATAGAAAATGATGTCTCAGTAATGGCGAATAGATGGTTTTTGTCGAGTATTTTGATATACTGAGGTTCCCACTACCGTGTCCTAGTTTTTGCGGATTTGAGAATACTATGTGCGATCAACAGCTCTGTCATATACGGGAAAGGGCAAAATAGATTGCTCCCAAAGATATAAGGAAAGTATACTGTTATGAGATATACCATATAAAATCTTGGCAAAATGAGAAAATGTATTTGGCCTTTTACGAGATAGGTTTCATGTGATATAGGCTGCTGAAGTTTGAAGCCTTGACAATAGGACCAATAAAGATAAAGCAAATGAGGACGAGCACATATTGCTAAGTGGAGCAAGGGGAGCCTCATGTTGCCATCAATCTTTCATGAGGACCTTTAATAGATCTTTGAGGAGAGACTATTAACTGAAATACAGTAAAGAATGATCTTTAGCCATTATGTGATAACTATCCTTGCCTTTCCCTTCATAGGAAACCATGGCTCTTAACTACATGTATCGCATAAAAGCAGACTTAAGGACAGTTAACCCCTATAATCCCAGCCAGTGATTATCACTCACTCACTTGTAATATTATGTTTCTCTTCATTGTTGATGATCCTTGATAATCCCTTGCTGCTATAACTTACAATTTGTACCTGTAACTACAATATCCAGGCCCTTTGTGTCCATAGTTCCTTCGTTGTTTCCAGCGCAAACCCAACAATAAGTGTCATGTTTATCGGCTGGTTTATCATGGGAATAGCCTCTTCACAATAGCATGGTATCACTGCGCGTGGCGGAAGGAAGCTATGGTTCCGCCGCTTT
>LQRL01046805.1:0-23967 GCA_001703475.1 Hydroides elegans | reverse complement strand
ATTAGAGTTTTGATTTTAAAATAAAATTCTGGAGTATTTTTTATCCGTTATTCGGTCTATTTGGTATGTTTTAACTATTTTAAATGTATAATTATTTATAAATACATTTACATGAATATTGTGAAATGTTTAGAATCTGAAAACACATGGTATCTTGCATGGACGTTAAAATAATTAAATGAGATTATAATGAATCATGCTTAATAGTGACGTCATAATAATTATCTAGTACTTATTCATGTACATTGATCAATTTTAATTATTATGATATTCACAATCATAATCGTTATAATCATAATAATTATCATTATTGTAATGAAAGTAATAATGTGATGATAAGAATAAATAGATAAACAATATATTAAAAATAATCCAATACAACAAATGTATTCGCATTACAACGATGGTGCGGTCAGGGACTTGTTGGTGATCGTTGCGAAATTTAAAGAAAATAAAGTAAATATCATGCGTATAGATTTATTATTTCTTCTTTGAATTCCACAGCGATCCTAGATAATTGCGCAAGTGCATTTATAATTTCTATCAGTACTAAAAAACAGATCGAAATATAAAGTTTTGAATGCGGAACGTTTGTGGTTTTCTTACGTTTTGAAAACGTATAAGTTTTGTTTCAAAATAACGATTAAAACACGTTTTCGACAGTGGACAAAATAACCTACAATTCATGTTATCTCACAACGTGAAAAACACGAAACCAAAAACCAGTTTTACACGTTTAAAATTGGTTTTCTTGTTTACTGGGTAACTACTTTATTGTGGAAATTATTAAATGGTTTATTCTTTTGAATTATTTTATAACTTTATTTTCAATGATATGATTTTTATTATATTTCGATAATTATTATTCAATTTTGATAATTTGATATATTTAGATTCAGTTTTAATTTGCAATTGGAAGCAATTTGAAGTAATATATATATAATGTATCAAGAATATAATATATAATGTATACGATACAAATCTTTGAAATGATGAATGCATATAGTATAAAAATGTGCTTAAACGCCATTTCTATTAATGTATATTATATATTTAAAGTATCCAAAAAGTTCTCCTTTGCTGTCTTTTTTTCTACTTTTCCTCTTCATTTATTATCATTTTTATCTTCTTCTACATTTTATTTATCTTCTTATAACGTTTTAATGTTCTTCCTCTTCATAACATTCTCTCGATTTTAGCGTCTTGAAAACGCACATATTTTGATTGCTATGTTGCGTAACGTATGACGCAAGCACAAATATTGCGTCAAAATTATTGTGACGTAATAGCAGGTAGCTAAAATAACGCTGAACATATAGAACAAATAACACACAACCGTTCAAGCAATGCATTTCATTAAAATGGGCATATTTTATCTACCTGAGTGATCATTTATTTTAGCCTTTGAACATATAGAACAAATGACACACAGCCGTTCAAGAAATGCATTTTATTAAAATGAACATATTTTATCTATATGTGTGATCATTTATTTTAGCCGTTGAACATATAGAACGAATAACACAACAGCCGTTCAAGAAATGCGCTATCATCTTGCACGAAATATAGCAACAAAATTGATACATATAGCCATTGATATATATAAGGCATATATCTTGAACATCCAGAACATCCTGAACACCCTTGAACATTTCTGAGTTTTGGACATGACTCAAAACGGTAGCATGTAGGAAGGGCACCCCGCGACCAATTTTTCAAAAAGTGTTTATTTGAGAATAAAATCTCTTGTAACATTGAAATATGCAAAAAAAATAAATATTGTTTAGAAAAATATTTTTACAAAAAGGTGTTCCTATTTTTGTAGCTAGCTGGGCTCACTGCACGGATCTAGCTGGCTGTTTATTTGAGAATAAAATCACTTGTAACATTGAAATATGCAAAAAAATAAATATTGTTTAAAAAAATATTTTTACAAAAAGGTGTTCCTATTTTTGTAGCTAGCTGGGCTCACTGCACTGATCTAGCTGGCTAGAGTCATAAGAGGAACACCTTTCATGAAATCAAGAAAATAGTGAAACTGGTATATATAACCAATTTCTAGTTGTATTTCAGTTTATTATGCCTAGCTAGATATCTCTGAATAAAATTAAACACTAAATTAGCGAAATAATGTCTAAAAATTGACAAAAATCCAAAAAGATGTTCCTTAAATTCTTGTAGCTAGAAGGCCATTTTTGAAAGTTTGTAGCTAGATGAAAATTGAAAAGGAACACATTTTTTGAGGAACACCTCGTGGGGTGCTCTTCATGTAGCTATAAACATGACTGGGAAGGAATGTGTGAAAAGTTATAAGGTAGATGCCCGACTATTTATCTTTTTAAATAGAATACCAATAAGCTCTAAAATCTCTTTTAAAGTTTGAAATTTTCAGAATTGTTGTAGAATAATTACGCAAACAATTAAGATGCAACAAATGTGTGTAGAAACAAAAACTAAGCGCAGCATAATTGTAATGCTAGCAACACATTGTGACGTAAAAAATATATGTTCACAACACATCTTGACATAACAAATATATGTTAGGAAACAATGATATACATACTTTAGATTATCATAGGTATGTATTTGGCATAGCACAAAAATGCATGTTTAATAGGTAGGGTTTAAGAATTAAACCCCTGCGATAAAAAGTACCACAATGCACATAAATATGTTTATACATAATTTATATATGAAATACATATAAAAAAAACAAAACGCATAACCTTTATTAGATATATTTACATTGAAGTTAATTTTTTTCACAATTGTTGTTCGGTCAAATATGAATTTAATGATAATCCAAACATTCCAATGTAATGTTCTTCTCAATGCTTTCTTCCATACTTTTTTTCTAGTTCGTTACACATGGTTACCATTTCTGCATCTTCAAACTCTTCTAACCTTAAAAATTATGATATTGATTTCAAACTAGAATATTTAATTATTAATATCATGGGTACAAATATAATTGATTGTAAACAGTTGTTTTGATTTAAAATGTGTATATGATGAATATTATAAAAGCAACCAATGACAATGAAAAAAATTCAAAGAAATGAAAACAAAATCAAAGTATTTAAATATATTGATAGACATTTATTTGAATAGAATTTAAATATGCATATACTTTTTTTAAAACTCCCTGATATTTGAACTGCAGTGATAATCTATTTTCTTCGGCACTATGTATCCTATAAATATATTACGTAAATAAGATTCGACATAATATTGAAACAAATTTAGCAATCTTCAATAATCATTTTAAAAATATATTTCTAAGCTATAGGATAAAATAGCAATTTTACCTGATACATGATATATTGATAAAGAAAAAAAAGATGTTATTTTCGGCCTTTTTCATTGATAGCTACATGACACATTTAAAGTTACAAGACATTTCAATATATTAATAAAGAAAACAATAACCTTTTGATGCATTTTTTTTTGCTTCGTTCATTGATAACTCCATGTCACATTTCAATTTACAAGACATTTCATTGAATGTTGATTTTGCATATCCTAATTATTTTTTTTATCTTATTAGTATCTCCTGAGCCCATCCATGTTTCAATAGCAGCAAAACTTCTATCTATTTTAGATTGAATTTGATCAAGATAATTCAAATGATGTCTGATCATACAATTTAAAGGCAACTTTATCTTTTTTATAGGCGACGCCATGTTTTATATGTTTTGTCAATAAGCATAAGCAGCACATAAAAATTGAGTGCGTAAATACGTAAATGCGTACAGCACAAAAGCGTTGAAAAATAATTGTGTACATAAGTTTATGTGCGTAGTTTCTCATTGATTTTGAAAGAGAAAATACACAAAAAAATATATATGTGTAATTAATAATATATATGTCATTTCAAAAACAAACATAGAGGATAAGCAAAATAGAAGATAACACGGAAAGGTAAGTTGATTATTTTAAATTATATATTGCAACAATATTGTAATTATAAATAGATATATTTTTGAAAAATAGTGATTTAGAGAATTAGCGTGATTATTGATGGTAATTGTACTGACGATTTCTCGGCTATACAAGAAAGGATTTTATTTTCTTTTGGCATATAGAAAGAACATATATTGGAGCTGTCATTAAGCGTATTACTTATAAAAAATCATTAAAATTAGAATTTGTTTTAATTTTCGTAAATTGGTGATTTGGGGAATTTGAGCGTGAGCGTGATTAATGATGGTAGCATGTACTGACGAGATCTCGGCAATCCATGGATGGATTTTGTTTTCCTCTGGCACATAGACAGAACATGTATTGGGGCTGAGCATAATGGTATTATTTTTGAAAAATTCCAAACATTGTAATTTTGGCAAATTTTTGAAAAAAAAAACGATAATTTGGGGACTTAGCGTGATATTGATGGTAGGTTGTACGGACGAGATCTCGGCTATCCATGGATGATTTTTTTCCTCTGGCACATGGACAGAACATATATTGGGGCTGAGCATTAAAAAATTATTTTTGAAAAATCCAAACATTGTAATTTTGGCAAATTTTTGAAAAAAAAAAACGATAATTTGGGGACTTAGCGTGATATTGATGGTAGGTTGTACGGACGAGATCTCGGCTATCCATTGATGGATTTTGATTTCCTATGGCACGTATACAGAACATATATTGGGGCTGAGCATAAAAGAATTATTTTTGAACAATTCCAAATATTGTAATTTTGGCAAATTTTTGAAAAATGATAATTTGGGGACTAAGCGTGATATTGATGGTAGGTTGTACGGACGAGATCTCAACTATCAATGGATGGATTTTGATTTCCTCTGGCACATGGATAGAACATATATTGGGGCTGAACATAAAATAATTATTTTTGAAAAATTCTAAATGCTGTAATTTTAACACATTTTTGAAAAATGTTAATTTGGGAACTTAGCGTGATATTGATAGTAGGTTGTAGGGACGAGATCTCGGTTATCCATGGATGGATTTTGTTTTCCTCTGGCACGTATACAGAACATATATTGGGGCTGAGCATAAAAGAATTATTTTTGAAAAATTCTAAACACTGTAATTTTGACAAATTTTTGAAAAATTATAACTTTGGGACTTAGCGTGATATTGATGGTAGGTTGTACGGACGAGATCTCAACTATTCATGGATGGATTTTGTTTTTCTCTGGCACATGGACAGAACATATATTGGGGCTGAGCATAAAAGTATTATTTTTGAAAAATTCCAAAAATAGTAATTTTGGCAAATTTTTGATACATACTATTGTATGTTGTACAATGCTATTGTATGTTTCAGGATCACTTCAGCTGATTGAATGTCAAACGCAAGAAAGAAGATGGATCACATTGAAGACACTCAACATCCACATTACGGGATCATTCCATCAGGGAGATTCACGATTCTCCGAATCATCAAGAGGAAAGCAGTGCTCGTGCATAGCCCTACAATCGATATGCTTATCATACATAAAACACCCTTTGAACTTGAAAAGAGAAGATATAGACGATTTGATATACAAAGGTGATGATATGTATAAATCAATGAACATAGTTGGGTATCCTATGTTTGATGATCTTCCTTCGTCAGTGACCTGTTTGGACAAACGTCTGAAAGTGCTCAATTTCAAATCATATTTTGGAAGACCTGGATTAGTTCATAACACTAGCGATCCATAAGGCAATTTATTCGACGCATTAATGGACCTTCTACCAAGAAACAACTATGCATTGCTTATCAGTAACTTACATACCATTGCCATAGTTAAAATAAATGAGACATATATGGTATTCTATTCTCATCCAAGGTCAGCAAATGGGAGAGCAGATGCAAACGGAAAAGCCATTGCGTTATTTTATGAGGATGCTACAAAGCTACACAGAGGAGTTTTGGATTTGATTTACTCCACTGGAGCTACATGTTCATCGGCATTTGAATTGATACCTCTTTCAGTTATGAAGGATAATGTGGTTCCCGAGAATAACTCAAGTATACAGAAATCAACATTGACAAAGCGTACGCCTAATGAAAGCACAGCAAGTGATATAAGAAGCCTAATCATCAGGAAATATACAACACGTATCAGCAAAACTCCTCTAGAAAACGACAAAGAAACATCAAGCGCAATGCGAAGAGGAGACAAACATACAAGAAAAAGAAGATATCATTGACAGACTTTGATACACATAGTTCTAGATATGATATGAACTTCGTACAACAATCTAGTGAGAAAGTGACGATGGAGCAGTGTGAATCTCTGAAGCAATACAGCACAATACAGGAAAAAGAAGATCCCGAATTCGGAACAATGTGATTTGAACAAAATACAACACAGCCGCTCAACGAAACCAGCAAAACTTATCAACTCAAACGCACAATCTTTTATTGAATCAACAAACAGACTCTGTCAACCAAATGGTAATGTAAGTACAACCAAAAAAGCGGTAAAACAGCAACAACACACCAGAAAGTCTATAGTAAAATTTGATTTCGAGGCGTGTAATAACTTAGGTGTTAAACAACAATCCATAGATGACAACAATAATAAATGTGTAACAAAATCAAAGAAAAAAGTACACTCAACAAAAACATCATTCAACAGACTGTGTGACCCAAATATAAACGTACGAACAACAAAAGAAGCGGTAAAACAGCAAAAGCACACGAGAAAGTCTATAGTAAATGTTGATTTTGGGGCGTGTAACAACTAATGAGAAATACAACAATCTTTAGATACCGACACCAATAATAAATGTGTAACACAATCAACGATAAATGTACCTTTAACAAAAGTAATGGAATATAAAAAGCGTCGTTTGGATAATGTAAGTGAAACAAACTATTCTTCTGAAACAAAACCTAAGATAGCAGAATGTGTGACGTTACAGAATAAGAGAAGTGTTAATATTGAGTTCGATTCTTGCCTGTCTAGGTTCTTTAATGATATACAGAATGGCCCTATCTATCCATGTGCATGTTGCACAAGGTTTATGTATAAAACATCAGTTGTCATTTTTAAAGAAAACTGGTATCAAAATATAGATCCTGATCTTATATCAAAGTGTATCCCTTTCGAATAAGATAATACAAGACAATATATATATGTAGAACTTGTGATAGTAGCATTTAAAAAAGTAAAGTTCCAGCTCAGGCTTTAGCCAATAGACTAGAAGTAGAACCGATTCCAATAGAGTTGTCTTTATTATGCCACTTAGAAACACAGCTAATATACCAAATTTTGCCTTTTATGAAATAGTTTCATTACCTACAAGAAGTCAACGCGGCCTTCGCGGACAGGTGGTTCTAGTACCTTCAAACGTTAACAAAACTGTGTCTTGTCTGCCTCGTCCATCTAGTGAATCGCAAATAATAGCACTAGGTCTCAAAAGGCGTTTGAATGATAATCATTGTGTAATTAAATAATTCATTAGACCAGTTTTAGTTAACAAGGCGATCCATTATCTGAAAATTCATAATGAAAGATATAGCAATGTAATAATAAATGACCAATGGGAAACTCAGAGTAAATTTGACAATCCATATTTTTGGGATACAGTGTTAAAAACTAAAGATACACAAGAATGCATGGACGAACTAAATAAATCTTCGATCCCAACAATTCCCGACAGTGATAGCGTGTTTGATGATAAAGAATGTGATATGCAAGCGAACGATTGGAACAAACAAGAAGAGGTCGATATTGACTCCGAAGATGAGGTAGAAAATGACAATCCCGAAAACATCAAAGAAGAGTTTATTCTACGCAAATCTTTGAATACATTAACGTGTCTATATCCAAAAGAAGAACCTTCTATTAAAACAAATGAGATATTAAACATAGCTCCTGGAGAAGGCCAAGTACCTACTCATATATTTTATGAAAAAGATTGGGAGGCCCTTGCATTTCCTTATATATTTCCGTCGGGCGCGAATACTTTTAATGTTTCACGTGAAACAAAATTGACAGCAAAAAAAATATATTAACGCCAGATTGCTATCTAGCGACAAAAGATTCTCAGAATCGACAGAATACATATTTCAGTGTTAACATTGGTCTGGAACAATTGATGTGAAAAATAGTATAACTATGCAACTAAAAAACACGCATTAAAGATCTCAATGCGGGAAAATTACATCTGCAATCAATGATGAAAAATGATGAAATATTCGCTGCATTCAAAAATGTTCGAGGAAGCCCTCAGTTTTGGAAAAAACATGTAACTAGATATGATCGCATAAATAAGACATTTTGGAACGTACACATTTTTTATAACCGGTTCTGCTGCTGATTTTCATCGGCCTGAGTTGATTCAAGTGATAACAAAGCAATACGGTCGAGACTTCTCAAAACAGGACATCGACTTAATGACTTCACAAGAGAGAAGAAATTGGCTTGCACGTAATCCAGTGACAGCTGCACGGCCCAAAGATTATATCTTTAATTGTCTTTGGAAACACGTTATATTAAGTGGATACCATCCCATCAAACAAATTCTTAATTATGACATTAGGAAAAAATACCAGAGTAGGGGTGCAGCCCATTTTCATTCTGCTGTTCACGTTAAAGGCGCATCCAAAATTGACGTCGATTCTGACGAAGATGTTTTATCGCTTATCGATGAACATATTACATGTGCCTTGCCTGAGAATAACGATATGCTTGATCTAGTTAGATCAAGACAAACGCATCATCATACACGAACGTGCAAGAAAAATGTTGGAGTTCAATGCCGATTCCATTTAAAAAAAACCTCCGTCTTCAGAATCAATATTGGCACGAACTGGATTTACTAAAACAGAAGTCAAAAAGGCTAATGACATAATATCTATGGTAATGAAATCAATTGAAGAATCAAGTCCTGAAGTTAATCTTAATTATATACTTGACAAATGCAACATAAGTGCTACTAAATACAAGGAATCGTTGTCAGTTGCATCTAGGCCAACGCATGTTGTACTTAATCGCACTACAGCAGAAGGTTTCATAAATCAATATAACCCGTTTATTCTTAAGGCATTGCGATCTAACTTGGATACACAGTACATAACTGACGTCTGGGCATGTATCGCTTATATAACGTCCTATATGTGTAAACCTGAAAAACAAATGTCAGATCTCATGCGCAACGCGGTCAAAGAAGCAAATGACGTTCGTGATAAACTCAAATCAATTGGTGACACATTTCAAAAGTCACGAGAAGTCTCACAGCATGAAGCCGTTGCTAGGCTATTAAGCCTTCCTCTCAGGGAGTCAAATATAAGAGTCCAATTCATTTCAACTGGCCACAAAGCTGATAGAACAAGAATGTTAAAGAGTGAAACAGCTTTAGCTTCATTGAAAGACGATGACGAGTTGGTATTTGTTCCTAATATTTTCGACAAATAGGCTGCACGACCGATTAGATAAGAGAACGTATGCTTAGCAGAGTTTTCTTCTGAATATAATTTAACTGGAAACAATGAGCCTTCAACGACAAACGATGAAGATATGAAAAATCTAGATTATCAAAATACAATTAACGATGAATCAGGTGTGATTAAATCAGAACGAATGCAATTACTAAATGGCCTTGGGAGTATATGCAAAAGAGCAGCACCCATAGTATTGCGATCACATTTTGTTTCAAGAGAGAGAGACTCAGAAGAGTACTTCCATAGGATTTTACTTCTGTATTTACCATGGAGGGAAGAATCTATTCTTAAATCATCAAATTCATATGAAAACAAGTTCAATCAAGTGCGAGATACTTTGATGAGTAATATTCTGAAGTATGAACCTTACTCTGATATAGTAAATGAGGCTTAAGACAATACACCTGACTTAGACAATATTCACGAGGAACTGTGGGACGATGTCGCTCCTTCGCAAGCAGAACTTAATCGTAATGAGGATTGTGAAAGTAATTCTGAATTTGCAATCTTAGATCCTAATAATCTTTCCGACTCTCAACAAAATCATTTACAACAAAGTAATGGTTCGGTCTCAAAAGGAATAACTGTTCAAGATAGAATACTGTGTGAATATTACAAACTCATACGATCACTTAATCAAGAGCAGAGACAGTTACATGACCACATATTTCGATGGTGTCACAACATGCATTTATCTGAGTTATCACAAGAAACTCCTTTACCATTTCACATATTGTTAATTGGTGGTGGTAGAGTAGGAAAATCACACACTGTAAATGCAATTTATCAAAGTGCGTTAAGACACCTAAGACTTCAAGGCAGTAATCCTGAATTACCCACAGTTATTCTGACTGCTTCAACTGGAAAGGCAGCTGTTAATATCGGCGGTACAACATTACATAGTGCTTTTAGTTTACGTATCAACAAAAGACACGAATCAAACATATACCATAAACTTTCTCAAAGTACCCTTAATACTTTAAGGTCTAAATATATGAGATTGAAAATAGTAATAATAGACGAGATATCAATGGTAGGTGGACAGACTCTATCAAATTTAGATATGACTCTGAGGGATATAACCGAAAAAGATATTTCGTTTGGTGGTTTATCTATATTAGCTGTAGGCGATCTTTTACAATTAAATCCTGTAGGCGACAGACCAGTTTTCCAATCTTTGTCTTCAAAATATATTCTTGAAGCTTTAAGTACATCATCATGGCAAACACTATTTCAACTATATGAATTAAAAACCATTGTTCGTCGACAAGGTGATCCTTATTTTGCTGAATTGTTATCACGAGTAAGAACAGGTGATCACACAAAGGATGACATTTCTTTTCTTAATAATCTTGAAAATAATGATGATTTATCAGGTGATTGTATGTGTGTATTTTTGACAAATGCCGAGGTGGATTTATATAACGAAAATATGCTCTCAAGTTTGAAAACCAAAACATTTACAATCGTTGCAAGAAATGTATCACGAGATAACAACATCGGCTTATCTACAATTACTATAAATAGTACTAATCTGGTGGACTAAGAACTGTGTTAAATTTCGCTGTGGATGCACGATATATGCACACTAAGAATAAAGATATAGAGGATAATCTAGTCAATGGGGCTTTAGGTACAATTAAACATATTCATTTAGACACAAACAATCCCTTATCTGGTACAATATTCGTACTTTTTGATTCGCCAAATATTGGCAAAAAATCTAAATTGAAATCCACATACTTTTGCATGCCTGGAAAAGCTAAATCTATTCAGATTGAACGCACCCAGTATCCTGGGGCATTAGCCTGGGCAATGACAAGATTAAGAACAGATATGCCGTTAAAAATATTTACTCCATACTTTGATAGTGGTTTAGTTTTAGCTCAAATTAATATCAGATCATTAAAATCACATTTTAGAGATATAAACTAAATAAATATATCGGCTTTTTTAGAAATGACAAGATTAAGAACAGATATGCCGTTGAAAATATTTACTCCATACTTTGATAGTGGTTTAGTTGTAGCTCAAATTAATATCAGATAATTAAAATCACATTTTAGAGATATAAACTCCTTATTTAGTATATTAAATGCTGATATTGTGTGCCTTTATGAAACATACACCTTTGATTAAAATGATCATATTATCAATGAGATGCATTATTGTGCTACTAGGTCAGGTCATGGTGTTATAATTCATAGCAAAAGTCCTATTTTTAATATTAAAAATTATGTAAATATTATAGAAGTAGTGGCAGGTACCGTAAACAATGTATTGGTTTTAAGTCTTTATATACCACCTTCTACTCCTTGGTTCAAGTTAAAGACTTGTTTGAATGATTTTTTGTCACACTGTACAAGAATAATGAATGAGTTTTCATGTTCAAACATCATTATAACAGTTGATTTCAATTATGATTTATCTAAATGCTCGAACAATTTGTTGGATCTTTTAAACTCTTATAATTCAATACAAAGCGTTTGTTGTCCCTCTCATATTAATGGTGGCATATTAGATTTGTTTATTTCTAATTTCAAAAATGTAAGTTTATGTGTTGAACCTGCATATTTTTCTGACCATTCATTGTTAATTGCTAGTGTACAATGATTTTTATTTGATATTTTAATATTCTAATGTTTTATTGTGTACTATCTTGTATCTTAAAGGTATTGATATATTTATGTATACTATGTATTACATTTGTCCTAATAAAACTTTTAATGATACCAATTTTGTTTTATATTTGTCATAACAATTTATTTTGAATATTGAATATCCTTCCGGTTGGGGGCTTTGCCCTCTACGATGGCTTTTTTCAATAGCTTAATGTTCAAAAACCATTGTTTTCTTGCTGTTCGGCATTGTAATTCTGTGTTACGGTGATTTTACAGTTTTTTGAAAAATCGTGTCGTGCGGTGCTCTTCAGAGATGCATAGCAAGGTTTGATAGATTTAACTGTTATTGAACCCGGTAGTTTATATAAATATATCGATTTTCATATATCGCAAAATATCTTGCTCTCCGGAGTTTACCTGCCAAGGTGGGCTCAATAAGGCAAAATAGCTACACAAATATGAACACTTTTTGCAAAAAAAATAGTCTTCTAAATGTGATTATTTATTGCAAACTTCAATGTATCAAGTGGTTTTATGCTCAAATTAACTCTTTCTAAAAATATTGTCATTGGTGCCTTCTTTAAAAGACTCATATGAAGGAAGCGATACTCTACTCGTATTTTGAGTAGTAAAATATTCGCAATATGGTAAAGGCATGCGATTAAAAGCAACTATATTAGTTGTTATATTGCTTAAGTTCCCTCATCATATTCGTCTACAAGTTTTTACTTCATGAGGATGTCCAATCTAAAAGCAAGATGTAAAGAAAAGGTTATGATTTTAGTTGTCAATAGATAATAATGTATCTCTGCAAATACTCAAATAGGAACTGTACAAGGTGAAGAGTTTTTTTCAGTAAAATATGGCAATCGTGAAATTGAAGTACAGCAAAATGTTTAATATCTAGGTATTGTCATTGACCAGTGTATCTCGGGTAACAATATGGCCAAATCGAACATTTCAAGAAGCAAACTAATGTTTTTTATCGATATAAAGCCATTCTGAATACTGATCTTCGATAAAATGTGTCGCTTTAATTCAATGTCATGTGGATTACTGTGCCACGGCATGGTACCCATCTCTATCAGGCAAATTAAAATCAAAGAAACAAATTACCAAACACGAAATTTATTACTGTCCCATGAGCCATCTTGGTCAATCTGAAGTTAATCAACTTGTATTTCTTGTGGTAAATGACCGTATCGAACAGCTGCGATTAAATCATGTTCACAAAGTTCCCAAAGGTACAAGTCCAGTTTCTCTATTAGAAGAGTTCAAAGAAGTCTCATTAATTCATAGCATCAAGACTGGGTCTAGCAACAATAACTATTTTTCACCATAAGTCAAGGGACCTGAGTACTGAGACACTTTCTGTTACGCAGGTTCAAACCATTGTTATGGTATAATGATAGGGTATCGAATAATGAAAAATGCCTAACCTGTTCCAAGATTGCTAGGGATCCTTGAAGTAAAAACAAAAGAACATGAAGGGACGAATCCAATCGCATCGTAGAAAATGAAACATATTTAGGGTGACGAATCAAAACAATCGAAATACTTAACAGGAGGCATATGCAGTATTTTGTGTAATGGTATGAGCATTCGCCTGTGATACTTTTCTACGATACTGCGGATTCAACAAAAATATATAGTGAACCAAATAAACATTCATATATACATCTTATTCTTCTTCCATATATTCGTCAATTCGTCAATACTTACGATCATTTTTCATTATGCGTGACCGAATGAATGGAACAATACAATCAGAATAAACAAATCACTAAAGACTTGCATATGGCACTTAAATGAATTATTATGTAGTTAGTACTTTGAGAACTCGGGAATGGATACCCCGGGTTCAGAAAGCTTTGAAGCTTTCAGAACATTCGATACTAGTTTGTATTGGGTTTGACTTACCTATGGTTCTGTGGAAATACTGGTGACTAGTAGTAAATCATGGACGTATGAAGCATTCAATGTTGCCGTGTTTGATGGAGTTAAGAATAGTGAGTGTGGTGTATCTATGAGACCATTAATGATATTTTAAAGCAGTGTGGGACGTGACTTGCATCTGTGCTGTTGTAGCCAGTACCATATATGTAACATAATAAGTATTACAAAATCTATTGGTAACATGGTGAGCCACCCTTCCTTGTAACCTTTTTCAACTTGGAAACCTTTGTGTCTAGAGGGGTCCTTGACCGAACAAGAACACTTTATAATATGGCAGAATATATATGGCATAAGGCCTCGCACGTATGTGTTTTTGGGGGTGTGTTATTAGTTTAAATGTTGCGTTTCAGAAAGCCGAGATTTGTTTTTGCATTTTTAACAGTTTTTAAATGTGACGAGACTATGATCTTTGAAAAGTTCAATATCGAGATAGGTGATAGAATCTAGGGACTGAATTATAATGCCTTTTCAGGAGCAATTGTCAGGGTGTGCTTTGCGTCTGTTTGACATGTTGTTAAAGAGCTGTTGTTAAATGGAGCCGTCATGGTCGCTTTTAATTTGTCGGAAGATAACACAATCGTCCGCGAACAGACTGTACCCTGATTGTGAAATTTTAAATAAATATAAAGAAAAGAGAATAGGGTCTAGAATGGTTCCCAGAGAGGAACCCACCATAGTACGACCGCAATATATCATAACTTGTGCAGTTTAGGATGACCCCTTGAGAACGATTTGACAATAAAGCTTTGGTCCAAGCAATGTGTTTTCCTTTGGATGCAGTAGTAGGTTTAGCCATCAGACGGGGCCACGTCAAAGGTCATATAAAAGTCCAGTACAACGCCATCGACTAGTCATCCATGGGATATTTTGCTGAATAAGACGTTGTGACTAGCAAGATCGCGTTCTCATGAAACCATATTGCTCATATTCCAATATGTGATTTATATCAAGATATTTCTTATGTTAGAGACTAGCATGTACATTGGAACATATATATGTTAGATACAAAGTTCGATTGTATCGATTTTGTTCAGAAATATGTCAAGTATAGGTCAAAAAGGCACATGTTACTAATATACTTGGCTGAAATCGTGAAGGTATGGCTATTGGAGAGATTGTGCAGAAATGTGTCAATTGTCAAAAAGGTCGACAAGGCACATATGAGCAATGGGTGCGTTTGTTTTTGTTTAGAAGTTTAAGAAGTTTAAGAACTTTAAGAAACTTAAGACAAATAAGCATTTCTTTTTGTTTAGAACTTTCAGAAGTTTAAGAACTTTCAGACAAAATGTAAGACAACTGAGAGTTGTCTTCAATTTCTTAATTTTGTCACGTGCAATGTTTTGATTTGTTGGTTTTGTTTACTTTTTAAATTTTGTGTTTTGTAGTTTATAAATGGTGATTTTGTGACATTGTATATTCCGAATAACTATTTAACAAATTTCATAATTGCTTGAACGCTATTTTGTACAGAAAATGTCTATGGCCATAAAGATTTTTACAGTTGCCCAAACTCTCCAATACATGAATATGAAAAAGTATCCTAATGCCCTTGACATTTTTTGATTGAAAAACATATTGAAAACAACATTAAGGCAATGATTTAAGGCTCGTTCGTAGTTAGAAAATAATACTTAAACGAGAGGAATATTATGCTCGGTAGAGCATATAAATCTGCTATCTTTTTTTATGAGAAATGATATTGAAACCTTATTTATCTAGACCATAGATTCTATTTGCATATTAACATTTGTTATTCCATGCGAGTTTATGATATCTCATGCTTGTTGTCATGGATACTCTATCCTATTGATGAGGAGCACCTCACGACGTGTTCCTCAAAAAATGTGTTCCTTTTCAAATTTCATCTAGCTACAAAATCTCAAAAATGGCCGTCTAGCTACAAGAATTTAAGGAACACCTTTTTAGATTTTTGTCGATTTTTACATATTCTTCCGTCAATATAGGGTTTAATTTTATTCACAAATATATATCTAGGCTAAATAAACTGAGGTACAACAAGAAGTCGGTCACATATACTTGTATTACTATTTCCATTTTTCATAAAAGGTGTTCCTTTTATGATTCTAGCCAGCTAGATGAGCGCGCTGGACCCAGCTAGCTACAAAAATAGGAACACCTTTTTGTAAAAAAAAAAAAGAATTTTCTAAATGTGATTAATTATTGCATATTTCAATGTTACAAGTGATGTTATGTCAAATAAAACACTTTTTAAAAATTTGATCGTGGGGTGCCCTTCAATTGATCTTTCTTCACTTCTAAATATGGAGTGAATATGTATAATGCATTACCATCATGTGTGAAATCAGCAAAAAGCCTGTATATGTTTAAAAGAAGATATAAAAGTATAGTTATTGAATCCTATGTAAACCAATAGAATTATTTCACAATCGTCTTACATCTTGTGTCTATTGTTATGTCCTTCTGTGGATTAAAATGTCAATAGCGAATCTATGAGTATTATTTGTTGGTAGTCATTCTTTATGATTTTGAATTATTATATATTTATTGTAGATGTGTAGTAAATTTGTTAAATCTTTTTATATAATATACAAAGTGTATCCTTTGCCGGAAAAACGGTATAAGTTGTTGTTTGATTAAAAGGCAGCTCACTCGATAAGCTAGTCTTTAAGAGTTAGCCTTTTTTCATTACCTTCACAACATTTTATATACTATTATGTTATATATATACATATATGTATTGCATATACTATGTTTGAAGCTATGAAAAAAAATAAACCTATGAAACCTATAAATAACCACACCCTTCAATGCATGCATGCGCTTAAACCAAACAGCCAAACATAAGAAGGGCTGTCCCTATGCTGTATTGCACTTTGACGCAATAATTACGTCATATTAACATCGACAATGCCCGCTTACTCAGCTCACACTCTATTGAATATGCGTTTTGATTGACGTGTGTTTAATTGTATAACATGTCAATGTGTATTTCTCATTGCGAATTAAAGGCAGCCAATAAGAAAAGACAAAATAAGGTTCAAGGGTCAACTTAGCTAATTAGCATAATGTAATGCATTTGAAGCTTTACAGGGATGTCGTGAGATTCGACGTCGCTAACATCCAAACATGTTTATTTTCCACGTTTATTATCAACCAAAACAATTTTTCACAAGCTTAACAAGCCGATAAATAACTTCATGTTATATGTTACATTATGGTATATGATGTTTGTGCATAGCCTTTAAGACCAAGTTATGCGGGTGACAATTTTTGCAAATAAAAACGGACCGAAAACAGGCGCGGATCCAGAAAATATTGAACCCGGGGGCGCAACAGTATAAATTATCAGGCTGAACCGGGGGGCGCAAAATTGTTATTTGGTCTTACATATAAGGGCGAACAGGGGGGCGTGCGCCGGGTGCGCCCCCTCTAAATCCGCGCCTGCAAAAATATAATCTGCTCCGTTTTCGTAAACGAAAAAGATAGCAGATAATAACCATTTACCCGAAGCATATATTTTTGTTTAATGAAATGTCAAAGTGATTGTGGTTTGAATGAATCACTTACATTTCTATTATTGTGCAGTTTACTTCATACAAATGCAACATCAGTTTCTATTGGTTTGGAATTATAGTATTGTCCAATAGAAAAGGTCGTATTAAAGCTATTGTTTAACACGTAAAAAGTAAACAACGTCAAAACGTCAACTTCTCAAACAGCACCTTGTAAGTCCACGTCTTCATTTATAATATAAAATATGCTACATACTTAACATGTTAACACAATTGCACAATCTAAAAAAATCTTGAAAAATGTGCTCCATCTTATTCGGTACAAACTGCTTACGCAAGACGTGGGTTGTTAATGCAACTGCCAAAATCCATAGTCAAGAACGATCGTTTTTACTTGAATAACAGTAAAATTATTTCAGATGTTCTAATAACATGTATTTAATTCTTCCAACACACTTGTCATTCAATGAAAGCTTGTAAATCCTGTTGGTTTATCAATAATATATTGTCTCAGTCCACTCACAGTAGTTTAGCTCTAAATAGCCCGGTGGGTTAGACAGCTACCTGTCGGTCGCAGACATACGTTAAGGGCGATTTAGAGCTAACAGTCGTTAACTCGTCTGTCTATTTTTACACACGTGAATTATGATTTCCCATTAGCTTCTGTCATCATACACGACTAAAGTACAGGATACACTTGTGCAGTTGTGGTAGGATGTCCTTTCGCCCGTAAACGGGGAACATGATTAATATATTGTTGCATAGGGTAAGAGGTGCAACTTGTACAAGTATACGAGGTCAGCAAGGTGTTTTTCGGCTAGATTTTGAGTTTTTGGAAAATAATAAGATATTAAGGAATTGACAGCTCTCAAACTAAATGCATACTAAAAGAGGGGATAGAAAGGAGTCGTTATCAACCTATTTATGTTCATGACTATGATTCAATTTTGAATCAAAATATTTAAAGCTTGATCACACGATAAATGGTTGGAGAGATCAATTTCGGCCGAAGCTTTAATCTTCAATTTATCGCACTTTTTCAAAGTTTTCTTTTCGTTATGCAGTCTTTTTTATTATTAACTAAATTAAACATGTATGTAATGTAAATAAATGATTATGGCTTAAAGTACATTGTTTGAAATTCATATCTCGATTATGGCCCATTTTGTTTAAAGTCAATTTATATCAATTTCGATTTGAGAATTACAATTTATAACTCTCCCAAACTATGTCACATTGTCATATAATAGTGTATCACAGTATGCGTATTACCAATGCTTTCAAATGCCAGGAAATGCGTTATTATAACTTTTTACCGAAACGCCTTTCGAAACGAAACACCTTCTCGAACTCGTATATCACTGTGATCTCATTACAGTGGATAAGCAAACCCAAAGAATTTCGTTCATACTTCATAAGATCAAGGAGGGGACCTTCTGTCGGACTGTCATGCATATACTTACGTCTAAATAGCCCATTTTGTGTACCATCCACCTGTTGCATCCCACATTTACTAACTCTGAAGAGTTCTGCGCTTGTAAGCGAGTATATTATAGACTAGAAACTTTAGAGTAAACAAACAATATGTTTTATAGATTGTAAACAATAAGCTTGTACATGACATACAGGTATAGAATAAAAAAAATGGGCTCATGTTGTTCAAATCAAAATTAAATCGTTTAATTTAGATTACAAACTATATTTTATTATGAAATGTAGATGAATCTTTTATAACTTTGTAATGTTATATGTAGACAAGTGAATATATCGTTGCAGGCGGAAAACAACTCAAGCCGTTTCGATGGTTCCAGTTTCCAATATGGCAAAAGTTTGCCAAAGTGTTTGTATTCAGAAGGTAGTTTTGATCACATTTTAAAACAAGTTTATAACAAATTAAGCACGAACTATTCCAAATATTGATTTTATTGATTGGATCATGACTATTTCTTTACATAACTTAAATATACTTTAATCTCATTTATCTAACTATCACTAAACTAGCCTTGTTGATTTGGTCATTGATCCAAAATGTTAAATGATTATGTACATATAATATAAAGAGTCGATTCTCGGTACTTTCTTATGCAACGTATCACATGACAGGGAAACTAAGTTAAAACTAGGTGCCTTAATCAATAATTCACTGTGTGTAAATTTCGTTTTAGCCGGAAAATGAGCCAGAGGCCGAAATTATTACTGCGGTAGAAGCAGATAACATGAAAGAAAACGAGGCCGAATATCCGTCGGATAAGAAGACCGACGAAGTAATAGGTACGGATATAATAAACTGTTCAATTTAAGTGTGGTATCTATGGTTCAGATTTATAAGCATATTTATTTATTTTAAAGAAATTTTAAATAGTTGGTAACATGTGAAGAATAACTAAATAATAAGTTTTACTGTTTTGTCCCACAATTGATTGAAGAGATTTATTATGTACCGTATTATATTTAGTTCATTTTATTGAATTATTAAGAGCAAGAAATGCATTTGGAATTAAAAGAATCCTCAAACGATTATTTTGATTCGGAATCTTAAGTGTTTTCGCTATAAGCCTTATATGACTCGTCCCTGAAAGTTTATTTGTGTTTAAGAGCGAGGTGTCCGATTTCAACGTTTTACTGTATATATTTCCATTCAGAACCAGTTGATAAGGGCGGTTTATTTTGGCGCATGGGCAGCGGGCTGTACAACACGTCAAAGAGCGCCGTATCGGGCACTGTTGGCATGGGAGTCGGTGGCGTCAAATGGGTCGCTGGTACCTCGTACAATGTCACCGCCGGTGTAGTGTCAGGTACCGGATATAGTTATATAGATATATATTCTATGAAGAGCGTTGCACAAAGGTCGAAACCCTCGGTAAATTCGAGGGTAAATCAAGATAACCGAGACAGAATTGAGGTATCCTCGAATAATTTCCGAGGTAGAAATCGATTTTATCGAGGCAGAATTTAGATACTCTCGAAAACTTCCGAGGCAATTTTCAGGAGCCTATTATAGAGGCGGAATTCTTGCCTGTGCTACACACTGTTCATCATATATATTTTGTAGTTCGATAGATATAAATAAAGGGATGTTTGAAGTTGGTAGATCACAGAGTCACTGCTCGATAGTGAAATATTGAACTTCTATCTGTGACTTTTCAATGAAAACCTGATTGCCATAAGTGCTGTCAAAAGAAATTAACCATGCGTATACGTGCACGCGAAATATAGTATGTTGAACTAAACTTATCTAAAGTGATTTCAAATTTCAGGTACAATTAACGGCACAAAAGCAGTAGCAAGCAAAGTACCCATTCCCGAGTCAATACCGATACCATTCGTCAAACGGAAGGATAAAAAGGAATAGCCGTCTTTAAAATCCGGAAGTAAACGGGAGAGCAATGAGTATTCACAGAAAGAAAAATCGCTCGCCTTGTGCTTCTGTCTCCTAACGCAGTGTCTTTCCTAGTGACTTGTTAGTTTTTATGGCAGTTTTGTATATAGTGCCATATATTCTTATATACTGGTGGATTATCTTTATCTTACCACTGCAGGATGTAGATGCATGTTGTTCTGATGGTGAATATTGTTATTTCAAATGTGACAAAAAATATGTAAAGTATCATTGAGTAATAAATACTATATTATGTTTGATTTAGATTGTCCGTAATACGAGGGAGAGCTGATCTCTTAATAAAGTTGTTATCTCAAGAAAAGGTCTGAGGTCCGAATTGAATCCAAATTATATTTTGTTATGGAGCTGTTACCGCTATAAGTAACGGTTTGGTACGGGGATGGTCATATACCCTATTTCTCCTTCAAAAAAGGTTAAATGTATTGCAATTGTAAGAAATCCTAAGTTTGGTTGTCTTATTTCGTCAAAGCGTATAATTTTATGATTGCGATATATATGTTATATTTGATGTTTAAACTGTATGTGGTCGCCGAATACTTAAAGAGTGCGTATATCCTGTGTTACCCAACTTATTACTGTTTTATACTGTTTTATTCAGTAATATTACTTATTACTGAATATATTGTGTATTTTTTTTCATATACTCACGATTAAAAAGTTCGACATTCAAATACATTGTGTATAACTCGTGCGAAATATTATGGTAAGTTAGTATAATATTAAGTTAGTATTGAATTCCATATCAGGAAGGTTGGGATGCTTTGTTCTCGAGATATTCGACATATCTAAATTTTAGTTTATACTCGTTGCTAAATTGCTTTTGGGAAAATTAACTAATTGTATTTTAAAATGTATTTATGAATGACATAAAATGTCAATGAAATGATACATTATTTAATCGATGGACACCTGAATAACCATACTATTGAATCAAAATTGCGTAAAATGTGTTGATATTTCATTGGTCAAACCAAACTCAATATGTTATTAATTAAAAAAAATATTTACATTTTGTTTTCGATTAGTATTCGACAAGATCTGTATCACTTCTACCATGTAGTTGGGGAATCTCACGAAATGGATTTTCATCTAATACCACTTATTCATTTATAATTGAAATACTAGAAATTAGATTAATTAGCTCATTAATTATTGTAACTGTTAATTCTACCCTAAGCGATTGCATATTCACTCACTCGGTATACGGCTCGATCCCCGTGGCTGGGCCTTAACGGTCGATGTTTTAGAATTACATTAGATACATTATGGTTCATACGTGATTGTGTCGCAAAATAAAAGCGTATTATAAAATTCACTCGACTTTTGGATTAAAGGTTGCAATTGATATATATGATATTACTCATGCAGAAGTCTCTGTAACTTACATAAAACTATTTGAAGATAAAGGGCCAATTTTACAGCCTAAGTCTAGACCAGGTTCCCGTTTGTGGTAACATTGAAACCTTGTCTAGACTAAGGCTGTGAAATTGGCCCATAAGGTTTGTGATGATATTTCACTGTGTCAATGCAAAGTTATCAGATAGAAATATTATTTTTTGGTGGTAGTGCTGTGTTATTGCTTTAAATTAGTACGTGCTGGTTTGGTCCTTGTATTATTGATTTGTAGTCTTTAATTTTGTTGTGACTGTGTCCTTAGTTACCATAGGTTTATTTATTGTATAAAGATATGTATATGATCGCCAAGAATGTGTCTATTAGGACTCATTCGATAAACAGAGAAACACGTTTTCTTTTAAGTTAAAAGAAAAACATTTGTTTTTCGTTCTTTTCATTTTGATGTTAGTTCCCGAATGTTCATAAATCTTTGTGTGGATGTTAGTTAAGACTAAATACGAAATCGTGTTTTCTAATTATGTGATTAGATAGGATATCCTCCATACAAGTTTAATATGAAAAACTTCCATAAGCCTTCGCTCTTTAACTACTGCTGCATTTACGGTATTAACACATCTATTGCTTCTAATCTTCCTTTTTAATAGCAAACAAGTCAAAAGGTAACGCGAATAACGAAGGGTTAAGGTGGTAAATCGCTTTTACGTGGATTCGTTATGAATATCATTTGCTGTTTACTGGGGTTGGAGCTCGAACTAAATTTTGATTGTGAGGTTGGAAGGAATTATCAGTTAGTTTTGTTGAGGTGAATTCAATTTAAATGTGCGAGGTCGTTCAAAAAAGTGGAATTGTTTTTAGAGTAAGATAGTTATACTAGGCGATTTTAAAAAGTTACGGTTTGTTCTTATTCATTACATGACCAAAATTGAGTTCGAGCTTCCTAAATCTTGAGCTCAATAAAAGTTGTTTTTCACAAAAGCATTTAACACATTACTGTCGAGATTCATTAACTCAAAAATAACTAGTCGTGATTAGTGCCACTAGTGGCAAAGATTTTAATACAAAAATAGTTGCAATAATACATTTCAGGTGCTTTCTAGCATTTATGTTCATAGATGTATTTGTGTTCCGTCAATGTTGACTATAGTATAGTATGATTGGTTTGAATATAGAAATATAATACGTACGTTTTGTGAATTAAAAATTGGAGTATTTGTAGAAATAGAGGATGAAAATTAAACAATGCCTTATACATCGTATTTGTCTCAAACATACAGAATTGCCGGTAGTTAAAAGGGTCTTATACTGAAGCAGCCTCAGTGGCTTGGTATATTCAAATTACTTTCAAAAACAAAGCAAAGCTGCAAGTGGTCTAGCAATTTCGAGATCCGTCGCAAAACATATAGCCAGATTTGAGCTATGCTACAATGCTTGGTAAAATTAAAATCCCTCGTGTAATATATAATCACTTATAAGTGAAAGTAGAATTTCTAATACAGTTAGCGTAATCTGTTTTATTGTTGTGTTCAGTATTATACACTTGTGCAGCAATTAATTAGAATGGTATAAACACTTTGCCAGAAGAATTTTAGCTTAAAGCTTTTTAGCCACGGCTTGCAAAGCAAACCGGGGGTTGTGCCACCACTTTTCCGTTATTGATTCATATATATATATATTTGTTGATTTATTTATTTATTTGTTTAGTTCGTAAACTTTTTCTAAAATCGCTACTCCTCTAAA